>SJYX01021397.1:366463-384603 GCA_006410675.1 Oreotragus oreotragus | reverse complement strand
GGCATACATTGACATGAATCTGCCACGGGTGTACATGAACTCCCAAACATGAAATTTATTTTTTAAAAGTTGTGCTAAAGAATCACTATTATACTATGTATTGATTTGCAGTTATATCTCATTGGTAACCTTATACAGCTGAGAGCCCCAATTACAGAGAAGAGAAAGTCACAGAGTTTCTCTTTTAATATGAGCAAAATTACTGCTGAGTATAATGAACTTTAATTTAGTTGCCAGGAGTACTGTAACACTAATGAAGAATAAAAATGATTAAAATATTTGTAAATGGTAACTGAACAAATATTTTATATGACCTACTTAAAAAGTATGAATCATTATCTATAGCACAACAGTTTTTTAAATTTTACAATATTTTCAGGTTACTTTGTTCAATGATGACAAAGCTACCTAGAGTTTATTTCTCACATAATGTGTGTAAGCTTACATACATTATATCAGCATGATTTTTAAATTATAGACCTTTTCACAGTGGTGAATACTAACAGGGACAATATAACACCCAATTCTAAAAATCCCCCCTAGCCACCTGTTGGACTTGCTTTTTATCTGTTCTTAGAAATCCATTCATTTTAAGGATCTCCTGAGTTAAATCCATAGGTGAATCCTTGGGTGTGGCCCTCCATGTTTCTAGTCAGTGGCAGTTTTAAATAAAATTTCATCTAAGTTCAGTACAGCAAATTAGCCCTGGGCTTGGAAACCTTGTGCAAAATTATAGAAAAGACACTAGTTTTGCTCTTTATATTTTTTGGTAGAAATGAAACGTATAGGGTATGGAGGAGGACACTTTCAGTTGCTTATACAACAGTCATTCTTTCCTCTGTCCTGTTCTTCGCTAGTATATTCTACTTTCTGCTACAGACACAGAAAATGCCACTTAGTCACTCAATCCTTTTCAGGGAGAGCATGAACGTGTGACCAAATCTTCATCAGTGGGACACAAGGTTAAGTTTGCTGATAGGTTCCTGGGAAACATTTTTGGTTTTCATAAAAAGAGGATGCCCTGCCTGGAGCTGTGGCAGCCTTCTGGTAACAATGAGGAAACGAACTTAGGGATAGATGTCAACACTGAAACTGCGGATCAGAAAAAAAGAACTTGGATCCCCAGTGTTATAATAAAGTATCTAAACTGAGCCTGGAGTCACTCTACATTTATACTTTATATTATATGGTCTATTACATTTTTCCCTTGCATAATTTATCTTTATTTGGGAATAATGAGCTGATTAAATCTCTAAGTAAACATGTTCACTAAACATTTTACTACATTTTAGTAGTAGTTACAAGCACCAAGGTAATGGAGAATTCTTATCTCCTCATGTTTTTAACAGATTCTATCTTGATTGTGCAGATTGTTAATGGTAAACAAACCTGGAATTTATCATTTATGAGACTTGGCCAAATACAAAATGCCATCTCAGGTACATAATTAACAGTATAAAATGAAGAGTTTTATAACCATCACCTCTCCCTTTGTGTAAGCAAGGCCCCATATATGTCACTTAGAGACTTGATATATTAGATCTGGGCTAGGGTAAATATCAATGCTATAAAGAAAGAGACACTAATAGCATACTGTGTTATTAGTCCCAAACTTTACCATATTTCACCTCTATTTCCTCCAAACTATTAGAAAAATTTGACATAGGGTCAGCTCTCCAGATTTTGTAAATGTGATCTGACAACTGAACTCTTCATCGTCTCACTGCCGCTGCTTATAACTTCCACTGTCTAATAAGAAACATCAAAAGGCAACTCAAGCAGGACAATACTATTTTCAAAAGTCTGAACAGCAACACTTGATGTTTTCTCCCTTCTAATTAACTCTGTATGGGTTCTTGCTAACAATAAGCCAGACCCTGAAACGGGCCACAGATAAAATCTCTATTTTAAACTGTGGCTTGAGATCTAAAGAGGAAGACTGTAGAGCTTTTAGAAATCCTTGATTTTGAGCTGAGTTCAGTAAGTAGAGCTCTTGTTGGAGCAGGAGGCTGGGGACAGCCTACTTAAGGAGGAGGGAGAAGTATCTGTGTGTTTGTATGACTTACTGCACAGACTAACATTTGCCTCTCGAAACCACTTTTTCCTTCTTACATAGTAATAAGATTTTTGTTTAATCACAAAGCCGCCAATGTTCCCCAACTTCCCTCACAGCGAGGCAGGATCTTGTGACTAAGTTCTGGCCAATGAAATATGAATGGTGCTACCATGGACAATTTGCAAATCACATCCATAAAGGAAAAAAACGGAGCCTCTGTTTTCCATTTTTATTCTCCCTTCTTCTGACTAGCAGATACAATGAGATGGAAGTTGTTTGGTAAAGATGAAGGGCAACAAAACAGAAAGAGCTTGAATATTGCATATTGATAGAATTACTATGCTAGCCTGGACCGATTCCTAAACATTCACATGAAAGAGAAAAAATTCCGTTTTGATCAAAACACTATTACCTTTGCTCTCTACTACTGAGATGAACCAATATTCAAACTAATGTATTCACTCATCCTCATAATCAGCATTTGCCCCCTCCTCTCTCTCTCGCTCTCTCTCTCTCTCTATATATATATATATATACACACACACACACATACACACACACACATATATAGTATTTGGTCCTTTAAATAAATAAAACTTTAATTTTATTTTTCGTTCTCTCTTGAAAGATTAATACAGTCATCTGAAAGTGTTATGACCAGGCACAAAAGGAAGACTAGATACTGGGGAACAACTAGCAGTTTCTGTCATACTAGATTATTTTGGTAAATGAACAAAATACAATTTCAGTGGCACATCGGCCTAAAATATTATTTAAAAGTTCATTTCTCAATTATCACCATCCACAGATTTTCCTCACCTGTTATTTTAAGAAAGTGTTAGCATTTGCCCAAAGTTCTCAATATAAACTTTTCTTTGCATCATGAGTCTTCCCAAAATAATCAGGTAGCTTAAAACTTGTTCCTAGAAAATCATTTTGGTTGGAAGGATGTCAATACGGATGCTCCTACATTTCTAAATTTTTAAATTAAGAAGATTTGTGCATGTACAAAAACTCTTTCTAGGGCAAAGCACCTTAATTCTTGTTTTGTAGGCATTTGGAAGGAGGGTGGTATAAGGTCATATTATTTTCTTCATTCTATTTTTGGTTTTTGCATTTTTTCCTGTTTAGAGTTGGTGTTATGTACTTTCTGAACTTAAGTTCACCAGCACTTCAAAAGCAGTGAGAACGTGAAAAGTTCCAAGTAAAGAAGACTTCTGATTTGGAATGAAAATAGTAATAGTAAATTTAGCAATTTGTGAAAAAATAATGCGTGTACATAAAGAATGGCAGGGAGCATTACTTCAAAGTAAAACAGTAAGCCCATGCAATGTGCGGAGAGAGCTGTGGACCTTTGCAATACAACACAATCACCAGTGAAAAGAAAAACGAGTTACAAAAGGGAAACCCAGATCTGTGTCGCTGGATCCACAGTCACAGACTTTGCCAGATGCTGGACTCACTGAGAGGCCATTAAAAATCCTGATGTCTGCTTGCCCCTCCCCAGAGGTTTTACTGTAATTGGTCTGTGATGTAGCATGTGGCCTGGAGATCTAGATTTTTTTTTCAGTCTCTCCAAGTGTGCAGCTAAGGCTGAGGATCACTGAATTAAGGTAACAGCATCCTTGCCAGATGCCAGCTGTATAATGTTAAAGCAGGAAGTTGGGAATTCATTCAAAACCTTAAATCTAATATATGAGAAGGGTCTGATTATAGAAACATCTCAAGCCATAGAGGGTCAGCGTCTATTACTCCATCTATAATGGAGTAGATCCGAAGATTCCATAACACTGGCCATAGTACCCACAATATTCTACATCTGTGGTAAATAAAATAACCACTTGCTACATGTCACTGGAGACAATTAGAAATGGAGCTAGTACGACTAAGGTCACTTCTGATTATAATAAATTTCTAATATTACTTAGCTAATAAATAATATTTTAAAATCAATATTATCATTAAATGTTAATAAATTAAATAGCTATAAGTGGTAAGTAGCTATTTTCCTCGGAGTAGGCAATGGCACCCCACTCCAGTACTCTTGCCTGGAAAATTCATGGATGGAGGAGTCTGGTGGGCTGCAGTCCATGGGGTCACTAACAGTCAGACACGACTGAGTGAACTTCACTTTGATTTTTCTCTTTCATGCATTAGAGAAGGAAATGGCAACCCACTCCAGTGTTCGTGCCTGGAGAATCCCAGGGACGGAGGAGCCTGCCGTCTATGCGGTTGCACAGAGTTGGACACAACTGAAGCGACTTAGCAGCAGCAACAGCTCTCCCTGGATAGCACTGACTTAGCCAGTCCATTCTGAAGATCAGCCCTGGGATTTCTTCGGAAGGAATGATGCTAAAGCTGAAACTCCAGTACTTTGGCCACCTCATGCGAAGAGTTGATGCATTGGAAAAGACTCTGATGCTGGAAGGGAATGGGAGCAGGAGGAGAAGGGGACGACCAAGGATGAGATGGCTGGATGGCATCACTGACTCGATGGACGTGAGTCTGGGTGAACTCCAGGAGTTGATGATGGACAGGGAGGCCTGGTGTGCTGCAATTCATGCGGTCGCAGAGTCGGACACGACTGAGCAACTGAACTGAACTGAACTGAAGATAAAGTGAAAGAACGTCATGTTGGTACATTACCTGATTCCACAGATTTTCAATGTTGATAAAGTGGGTAGCCTACTTTAGATAAAGTTGCCATGTAAAACATGTACTTGCAGGAAAGACCATGAATTTTTTTTAAAGCTACGGAGAATACAGTCACATTCATACCTGCAGAAAGAACTATAACCTTTAATCATCCTTTGTAAATCTTGAATCCCTGAACAAACAGACTTAAAAGGAGACTTTCAGAACCAAAAACTGGCTATAAATATGAATTTACATGTGGTTTTAATTTTGACAATGGTTATTAAATCAACCACCTAATCTATAAGTAGAAAAGTGTGTCAATAAGCTTCATGTCTGAAATAAACCCATGTGAAGGCACACAGAGGTATAAAGTAAGAATCTGTGCCCATAATATAAGCAAGCATTCTTTTTTCTCTCTTTACACAAAGAACTAGAATTTTGTGCTTGCTATAAACAAGACCCTGCGTTTACAGCTGTAGATGTATATTCTCATTTTATTCTCATAATCATCTAAGGAGACAGGTACTGTTAGCCACACTGAACACATGGAGGCTCCCAGCAGTTATTTTCTTTTTTTCAAATTCACTCAATTCATGAATGTTAAAGCTGAATGCTGTGTTGTCTTTCTTAATAGTAATAATTGGCCAACCTTCTTATAATTACATAGCGGTTTTAAGAATGTTTTCTTATTGCTATTCAACATTTCAGTACCACTGCTGAAGTAAATGCTTGATCGACGGAGAATCATTGTCTGCAAAAGGTGTAATCTGTGTCTACGTGAGTATGCATTTTTGCTCTGTCACTGTAACCTTTATATTTCTATAGCTCTAGCTCTCCAACGGTAGCTTGAACAAAGGCAAATTCTAGAAGCCACAGTAACAAACATCCATTACTATTCATGCATTAGAACAATTGACTGCTTCCAATTGTCTTCTGTAGTTTTGCCAAGGCAGCAAGAACAAGAGTAAGATGATGGGCATCATCCCAGCCTTTTGTTTTGGAGCTATTCATTAAATAAAGATGATTCAGCCAAAATACACTTCAAAAACTCTTGCCGATTTACACATTTCTTACAAATGCATTCAGCAAGTGACAATGGCACTTCAAATCTAAATTTATGGTAAAGAGATATCATAGGATTTTGAAGTAGCGAGGGCATTTCTAACTGCTGACATTTAAGAATGAAGAGACAAAATAATGAGGCTTTGGGAACATGTCTAGAAATGTGACACCAACATATTGAACATCCATCTTGAGTTGCCTCCAGGAAGCTTGATGTACACTTAATGCATGATGCCACCAAACCAAAGCCTCTTTCAAAATTTACCACCTGGTTTTGTATATTTCACTCAAGATTCCATTAGAAGGATGTGGAACCAACTGGATTGTCACCAGCAAGTGAGTTCTTGCCAGGATAGTCTCCAGACACCTTGGCAATATCCCCAAGGCCTCATCCAATAGACCAGTGCTGCCACTTTCAATCAGGAAATGAGACAGTCCGAAGATGCATGTTCCCATATTTTCCAATGCTGCCTCTACTTTTGGCTAACATAAATGTGTATATGCATACTAATATTTCAAAATCTTTTTTAAAAATATGGAGTCATCTAAAATAAAATCTAATTTCAAAATCCAATGAAAGCTATTTATTTATACACACACATACACACACATACACACACACACACACATATACACACTATATATATGTTCCAGGCACTGTGCTTCTTTCATCTCATTTAATCCTCTCAGTGCTATGAAAAAGACATTATTTTCTCTAGCTCACCTCTGAGAAACTGAAGCTGAGGGGTAAATGACTTTCCCAAAGTAACATAACCAGTAGGGAGGCCTGCCTGGTGTGCCATACTCTCAACCATTCTCTTTATGCCTAGCTAGGAATATATGTGGAGGTGGTTAAAAGTGTTCTAGTCTTTTCTTGTCTGAAAATAGACTCCATTTTCTTTCACAGAAAACAGCTATTTTGAAAAGAACAGTGTGTGTAGTTTTATAATAGACTTCAAAGATACACTTACTTTCCTACTAGTTATCCAGAAATAATCAACAAAAAATAATTTCTTTCATTTTTTACAGCATATTGGAGCCTTTTCTTACTTTTCCAATGTTAAATGGATTTAAAGCATACTTATTAACTGAAGTCCATTTTATGTTTTTTTTTTTTTTTTACACTATGAATTGACTTCTTTCTTAATAAGAACCCAAATTGAGTCAGAGTATAAATTGCCACATTGTTACAGAGCAATGGAACAGATGGTAACCTAAGTCTAGAAGGAAAAACAAGACCATGTAAATCCTAGATAAAACATGAGCATAGTTCTCTAAAGTCTTGAAGCAGAGAAAGCTTCCAAATTAGATAAGTACAACACTGCACACTAATTGTGGCCTTGGAGCTCTAAAAACCTTCCAAATTATGACCTCAGTTCCATGAGCCATTGAAAGTTCTGTAAATTCAACTTCTGCAAGATTAAAATCACTCTAAGAAAAGCAAATTACAAATAAACCTAATAAACATCACAGAAAGAATATACAAGAAACTCTAAAAATTAAGTAAAAAATCAAGATTCAATAGAAAAATGGACAAATAATATGAACCAAGTGTTTATAGGTTAAAAGAAGTAAATATAATAAATCTCTGTCAGAATAAAAGAACAGCAAACTATACAATGATATAACTTTAACCTATTTAGATATGGCAAAAATCTAAAATTTATTAAAAGTTCTGTTCGATTATCTGAAAGAAAATAATTCCTCTTCTACACTACTAGTAGAGTAAAAAATTATGCAATGTCTATGGAGGCCACTGGACAATGATTATTAAAATGAAAATGCATTTACTGTGTAATGCATCTATCTCTAGTTCCAATAATTTGTTTTGCAAATTAACAAGCGTATGTATAATATGACAAATCTATAGGGCTAATCATTGCAATCACTGCAAGATAATCACGATGGTGTGATCACACACCTAGAGCCAGATATCTTGGAATGTGAAGTCAAGTGGACCTTAGAAAGCATCACTATGAACAAAGCTAGTGGAGGTGATGGAATTCCAGTTGAGCTGTTTCAAATCCTGAAAGTTGATGCTGTGAAAGTGCTGCACTCAATTTGCCAGCAAATTTGGAAAACTCAGCAGTGGCCACAGGACTGGAAAAGGTCAGTTTTCATTCCAATCCCAAAGAAAGGCAATGTCAAAGAATGCTCAAACTACTGCTCAATTGCACTCATCTCACACACTAGTAAAGTAACGCTCAAAATTCTCCAAGCCAGGCTTCAGCAATACATCAACCGTGAACTTGCAGATGTTCAAACTGGTTTTAGAAAAGGCAGAGGAACCAGAGATCAAATTGCAGAGATCAAATTGCCAACATCCTCTGCTGCTGCTGCTGTTGTTAAATCGCTTCAGTCGTGTCCGACTCTGTGCGACCCCATAGGCGGCAGCCTACCTTGCTCCTCCGTCCCTGGGATTCTCCAGGCAAGAACACTGGAGTGGGTTGCCATTTCCTTCTCCAGCGCATGAAAGTGAAAAGTGAAAGTGAAATTGCTCAGTCGTGTCCAACTTCACGACCCCATGGACTGCAGCCTACCAGGCTCCTCTGTCCATGGGATTCTCCAGGCAAGAGTACTGGAGTGGGGTGCCACCGCCTTCTCCACTGGATCATGGAAAAAGCAATAGAGTTCCAGAAAAACATCTGTTTCTCCTTTATTGACAATGCAAAGACTTTGATTGTGTGGATCACAAGAGACTGTGGAAAATTCTGAAAGAGATAGAAATACCAGACCACTTCTTGAGAAATTTATATTCAGGTCAGGGAGCAACAGAACTGGACACGAAACAACAGACTGGTTCCAAATAGGAAAAGGAGTACATCAAGGCTGTATATCGTCACCCTGTTTATTTAACTTGTATGCAGAGTACATCATAAGAAATGCTGGGCTGGACAAAGCACAAGCTGGAATCAAGATTGCTGGGAGATATATCAATAACCTCAGATATGCAGATGATAACACCCTCATGGCAGAAAGGGAAGAGGAACTAAAAAGTCTCTTGATGAAAGTGAAAGAGGAGAGTGAAAAAATTGGCTTAAAGCTCAACATTCAGAAAACGAAGATCATGGCATCTGGTCCCATCACTTCATGGCAAATAGATGGGAAAACAGTGGAAACTGTCAGACTAATTTTTGGGGCTCCAAAACCACTGCAGATGGTGATTACAGCTATATAAAAGACACTTACTCCTTGGAAGGAAAGTTATTACCAACCTAGACAGCATATTAAAAAGCTGAGATATTACTTTGCCAACAAAGGTCCATTTAGTCAAGGCTATGGTTTTTCCAGTGGTCATGTATGGATGTGAGAGTTGGACTGTGAAGAAAGCTGAGCACCAAAGAATTGATGCTTTTGAACTGTGGTGTTGGAGAAGACTCTTGAGAGTCCTTGGACTGCAAGGAGATTCACCCAGTCCATTCTAAAGAAAATCAGTCCTGGGTGTTCATTGGAAGGACTGATGCTAAAGCTGAAACTCCAGTACTTTGGCCACCTCATGTGAAGAGTTGACTCATTGGAAAAGACCCTGATGCTGGGAGGGATTGGGGGCAGGAGGAGAAGGGGATGACAGAGGACGAGACGGCTGGATGGCATCACCGACTCGATGGATGTGAGTTTGAGTGAACTCCGGGAGTTGGTGATGGACAGGGAGCCCTGGAGTGCTGCAATTCATGGGGTCACAGAGAGTCAGACAAGACTGAGCGACTGATTTGAACTGAATCATTACAATATTTTTCTGTAACTGCAAAAAGTTGAGAAAGTAAAACAACAGAAAACATCTATCAGTTGGGGAATCTGTTGTTAATTCAGTCTCTCAGTCATGGCTCACTGTTTGCGACCCCTGGGCTGCAGTGTGCCTGGCTTCCCTGTCCTTCACTATCTCCTGGAGTTCACTCAAACTCATGTCGATTGAGTCAGTGATGCCATCCAACCATCTCATCCTCTGTTACCCCCTTCTCCTCCTGCCCTCAATCTTCACAGCAAGTGGCCAAAGTACTAGAGCGTCAGCTTCAGCATCAGTCCTTCCAAAGAATATTTAGTGCTCATATTCAGGGAATACAGTAGTACATATAACTGACTTAAACACAACCCTACAGTTGCAATGGTTGTGGTTTTTTTTTTTTCATGTTTTCACCTTTTTTCCCTGTAATTTTACGTGTCCTAGAAAAAAATTAACACAGACTGGGCTGTAATAACATGGAATTCTTGGAGCACATGAGACCTGGATTGAACATGAGAACAGAACTCACATGATTCCCCTGCTCCAGAGAGAATCCAGCATAGGACAGTCGCCAAGCCAGAGGGAGAGAAGAAAACATGAGCCAAGTCCAGGCAGTAATTAGTGAAGAAGAGGACTGAGATCATGGCATTAGGAGAAGAAAGAGATGAAAGAATCATTTGAACCATATTCAGGTCCTCAGATGATAAGGAAGAAGAGAGAAAAGGTTACATCAGATAATTTTGCTGAAAAGTTTACTTCAGCAAAAGACTGGGAGTATTTTCAGAGACCTGGGCAGATAAGAAATATCCCATGCAAAAGGTGGTAAAAAAGTAAACAAGCAAATACAACCTTCCTTCGTATCCTCAACCATGCCAAAACAGATTCACTGATTGCTGCCAGACTGGACTGCCAGGCCTCACGGTTCTCTCCAGATATCTTTATAGTTGGTCTCAACACTGTATAGTGACATACTTCAATTATCTACAATACCATAAATGCAAGAAACCAGTTAGTGACAATATTTACTCTCAGCAGTGAACTCCAGCATGAACCACTCACTCTTATTCCAATCATTTTGGCATTAATCTAGGCAATAGTCAAAAAATCAAAAAGACGGGGAAACAATTGGACAGCAATCATATTCTGGATATTGTAGTGACAGATCAGAATTATGAAGAATTTTGTTGCAGTTGTTTTAAAAAACACCAAACAAATTTGAAAAGAACCACTTCAACTGTGCATAAAAGGTAGGTTGAATTTTTCAGTGTGTGTACTTCCAGCTATACCCAGAGCGTGAAGTTTTTGTCTCCTCTGTGGTTATTTACAATAGTCTCGCAAGGGCTAAGGCTATAATTTCTGAATATGTAAAGTTTCAGGGGACCATATTTTAGCTGCAGAAATCTGATTGACTAAATCACTTAGGAATACATAATTTGAATCTCAATTCCTTACGATTTTATATACATTGTGACTGCACTAGATGGGAATTAGTAAAATTGGAACTTCAAGATATAAAGGCTTTATCTGTATACACCATAAATATGAAATCTTGACTCAAATGACTAATCAATTAGCCAACCTGTACAGAAAAAAAAATCAAACTAATTTTGTGTTTACTAGAACCTTTTAGAAAAATGATTNATTGTGACTGCACTAGATGGGAATTAGTAAAATTGGAACTTCAAGATATAAAGGCTTTATCTGTATACACCATAAATATGAAATCTTGACTCAAATGACTAATCAATTAGCCAACCTGTACAGAAAAAAAAATCAAACTAATTTTGTGTTTAATAAAACCTTTTAGAAAAATGATTTAAATTAATACTTCATTCAAGAGTATTATGTGAATACAATAGTTAAAAAAATCATTGTGTTCTAGAATTACTCAACTGAGATTTAATAATTTAATCTAATGTTAAGCATTTATTTAATCTGACAATTAGTGTTTTCTTTGAAAGAATTCCTATTTCCAATTATTATTGTAAGATGGAGTCACAGGTTATATATGTCATTCTGCAAAAAAAAAAAATACAACACATGATGATGCAGAATATGATTTATTCCTGTCTCTTATACACATCTGGTGGTTAANTAAGCATTTATTTAATCTGACAATTAGTGTTTTCTTTGAAAGAATTCCTATTTCCAATTATTATTGTAAGATGGAGTCACAGGTTATATATGTCATTCTGCAAAAAAAAAAAATACAACACATGATGATGCAGAATATGATTTATTCTGTTTGAAATAATATCTTCTTAAGGATAAATCACAAGTAATTTTATTAGAAGGGTTTTTGAGAGCCTGATTTTTGGACTGATTATTTTAAAAGTCTTGCCATGTAAAATTTGTTTGTTACGATGCTTATGGAATTTGAACTGTAAGAAGTGAAATAAAAAAATCTGAGATTGACAATGTTATTAGATCATATGAGACCTTTCCAATGTACTGCATATGATGTCAGAATTATTAGATATGATTTTGTAGAAAATAACCACTTAAACTTTTCCTTAAATTTAAGAAAAAGTTAAATACACACAAGATAAAGAGGATCCACTGTAGGGAGACTTCAATAAAGTTTTATGCTTGAGCTTTACCAGATGTTAAGAAAATATGACGACCCAAATGCTTCGTCAACATAAACAGGCAAGTAGAACATAACTGGATTTTAATATTCTATGATGGTTAGGGGAAGAGTTTCCGCAGGACGAGAAACCTCATAGCAAGAAGACAAACACAGAAACTCAAGACCAAATTCACTCCTTGATCCTATTTTTCACTTACAGAATTTAAGGACTTTTAGGTATTCTCTCGACTACTATAGAGAGCAAGCCTCAGAGATCAAAAAGACTAAAAACCAAGTCGTCAAAAATGACTAAAAATAATTCCACCTCTGTAACACATTTTATAGACAAAATCAACTCACCCTTTAGACTTGAGGCAAAGTATAACTTAACTTCCCAGCAGCATTGCAGGCTCCTTGCTACACAATGTTTAAGACTGGAAATGCTGGCATGCTAATATTTCTCATCTGTGGAAAGCTACTAGCTGTTTCCTAACATCTTCCTCTCCTTCCTCCATAATAATATGCCTGCTGCTGCTGCTGCTGCTGCTAAGTCACTTCAGTCGTGTCCGACTCTGTGCGACCCTATAGACGGCAGCCCACCAGGCTCCCCCGTCCCTGGGATTCTCCAGGCAAGAACACTGGAGTGGATTGCCATTTCCTTCTCCAGTGCATGAAAGAGAAAAGTGAGAGTGAAGTCGTTCAGTCTGTCCGACTGTTAGCGACCCCATGGACTGCAGCCCACCAGGCTCCTCCGTCCATGGGATTTTCCAGGCAAGAGGACTGGGGTGGGGTGCCATTGCCTTCCCCAAATAATATGCCTACAGCTGACCATACCTCTGCCCAGCTAGACAGACTATTTCTCACTCACCTGGCAACTAGATAGGTGATTAAATTCATAATAAGGGCAGTGAACTTAACAGCAAACTTCTCCTCACTTTCCTAATAAACTCATGCCCTCCATTTGGGGTTATCATCTTCCATGGGTGGGTGATGACTCAGCTTCAGTGACATGGATAAACATACTACCTCTGAGGGCGGGAGACATGGGGGAAGGACTATTTCCCTAACAACTCTTGAAGCAGGTCAGCTACAGCAGCTGTATCTGGATAATTGCATTCTATAGTATTTGAATAACTGTATTTGAGGACCTTATTGATAGGGCAACTTAGCCTTTACCCTCAGACATACAACGATCCTTATCCCATACGGTGACATTCTCATAGAACAATGACTTATTTACTTAGTCCAGGGCCTGACTCATACTGACATTCAAGATGTGTATACTGAATAGACGCTGAAGAATTCTAAGAGTGACTACTGTTTTTTTAGTCTACCACAGCATCAAACCAAAAAACTTCATCTGTTTGAGCACAGTAATCAACTTACTTCCCTCCGGGCTAAATGCCAATTCTTTTAACCTTTCTTTGAAAGACTTACTTTTCAGCACTTTAATCATTATGTCTCTGTCACTCTTCTGGATTCCGTTCAGTTTCTCAGAATGTCTTTAAAATATCATGATTAAATATGCACATAAGCTGTACAGTGAAGGAGTTTGGAGCATGTCATCGCAAAATATCCCACACGGGCATACTGACAATTTTGAGTTAAAGACACTTCAGTTCAGTTCAGTCGCTCAGTCATGTCCAACTCTTTGCGACCCCATGAATTGCAGCACACCAGGCCTCCCTGTCCATCACCAACTCCTGGAGTTCACTCAGACTCACGTCCATCGAGTCAGTGACGCCATCCAGTCATCTCATCCTCGGTCATCCCCTTCTCCTCCTGCCCCCAATCCCTCCCAGCATCAGAGTCTTTTCCAATGAGTCAACTCTTCTCATGAGGTGGCCAAAGTACTGGAGTTTCAGCTTTAGCATCATTCCCTCCAAAGAAATCCCAGGGTTGATCTCCTTCAGAATGGACTGGTTGGATCTCCTTGTAGTCCAAGGGACTCTCAAGAGTCTTCTCCAACACCACAGTTCAAAAGCATCAATTCTTCGGTGCTCAGCCTTCTTCACAGTCCAACCCTCACATCCATACATGACCACAGGAAAAACCACAGCCTTGACTAGACGGACCTTAGTCGGCAAAGTAATGTCTCTGCTTTTGAACATACTACAATACTTGGATCTTCTTTCCAGATGACATTTCAACATGAAAAATACTGTCTTTTTACCAGAACATTAGTATTATTAAGGATGAAGGGTTGAGACTTAAGAGAATTCTGTACAGACTTTTCTAAAATCATTCTCATATTTCTTTAGGCTCCCCATATAGTTTATCACTTTTCCACAATTTCCTCTCTTTGTTCAAGCTGAGATAAATGTTAGGTTCCACAATGTCTTTGGGTCTTTAATCCTTATGAAGTTTTCCATGTCATGTAAAACAACATAAATCTGTGTGCCGTTTGCTTGCTAATCTGTTTTACATCAGGCCCAGTTGAAAAACCCTAAGAGGGTTGAAGTAATCCAGGAAGAGTCTGAGTAATGCAAATTAGAATAGAAAGATTATCTTCCAATCCCTCCCTGTGACATTAAGACATATGTTAGTATATTAGTAAGAAGTAGGAAGTACATAGTAAGTAGATTAGTTGTTCACCTCAGAATCATAAAAACAATTTATATTTACTTCATGATGCCAAAAAAAAAAAAAAAGCTCTACTGTTTCTCTAAGCTATGTATTTGCTACTAAAAATCACTGTCCTTACTATTAGTACCTACGTGATGTCTTCTCCTTTTGAATTCCACAATATTTTTATGGAATTACATCATTTTTATTATCCACATATACCATAGATTTTGATTTATTTTACCAGGTTCTCATAAAACCATCAAATAAGTTTGGAAAGAGCTCTATGAATTATCGTCTTAAATGTTACTGAGGTTGATCCAGAGCCACTGGTAATTATCAATCTTGTGATTTTGCTGGATATCAACAAGTTAATTATTTAAGGGACTGCATTCAACTCCAAATAATACAATTTGCTTTAATCAGATAGGTTTATTTCTCTCACCTAAAAATAAGCCTAGGAAGGGAATAAGGGAATCAACTGATTGGCATAGCCATTCCACATGCCAGACTTCTATTCATTTTTGCTTGGTTTTGCTTTGCTTTGCCTTGCCATTCTTTGAGTGGGTCCATTACCCTAATTATTGAAAGAAAGCTGCCACACACACAGAACAGGACAAGGGGACATACGAGTGTGTCTTCCCTCTTTTATTCAGGATAACAAGGTTTTCCCATGAGCCCCATCCAGTAGATGCCTCCCAGAACTTCATCATATAGCTACCCATAGCTAAATGGAAATTGCAGGAGGCAAAGATCTGAATTGGGCATATGGTTTCCTGGAACAAATTTGGGATACATTAATAAAGAAAAGGGAGAAATTAGCAATGGGTGGTCAATTTGCCACATCTGCCGTATCTTCAGAGAACGCAATGGCACCCCACTCCAGTACTCCTACCTGGAAAATCCCATGGGCGGAGGAGCCCAGCAGGCTGTAGTCCATGGGATCACTAAGAGTCAGACACGACTGAGTGACTTCCCTTTCACTTTTCACTTTCATGCATTGGAGAAGGAAATGACAACCCACTCCAGTGTTCTTGCCTGGAAAATCCCAAGGACAGGGNAGGCTGTAGTCCATGGGATCACTAAGAGTCAGACACGACTGAGTGACTTCCCTTTCACTTTTCACTTTCATGCATTGGAGAAGGAAATGACAACCCACTCCAGTGTTCTTGCCTGGAAAATCCCAAGGACAGGGGAGCCTGGTGGTCTTCCGTCTATGGGATCTCATAGAGTTGGACACAACTGAAGCAATTTGGCAGCAGCAGCAGCAGCAGCAGCCATATCTTATTCTGTGAGAGTCCAGATTATAATTTCTAGGTTATGAATAAGATTTTATCATTGGGAAGATCAATAATTATCCCTTCTTTCCCATTAATAAGCATAACGCTGTCTTCAGTAATCATAGTCTATATAGCACATTTTAGAGAAAAATTAATGTTTGATTAATTACTTTGATATTTATGCAAGGCTGTAATTTCTGAAATTTCTGGTTTTAATTCTTAAAAACTTCAGTCATTCCCTTTAAACAGCCTTTTAGCAAGAGTGGGGAATGTCCTCCCCCTTCCCCAATGTAGGGAAGTCGTGTGAAGATGACTGAGTTGGATTTATGTGTCTCCACAGGTGTGTCTACTTAATGGACTAGGACTGCTCCTTTGGATGCGGGACACATTCAGTATGCAAGAATCTTCAGAGACAGGTTCTTTTTATTTGCTTTTATGCAGGTGGTTTACACAGTCATCATTCAAGCCAGAAAGATAAGTTCTCATGGTGAATATCTTCTGTGTTTTGGTGTGGCTATTTACTGTTCCCAAATCTAGTGAATTAAAGATGAATTTTAACACTTGCTGCATATTTTTCCATTCAGGAAAGAAACAAAAGTGAAGTGGCTCAGTCGTGTCTGACTCTTTGCAACCCCATGGACTGGAGCCCACCAGGCTCCTCTGTCTATGGAATTTTCCAGGTAACAGTACTGGAGTGGGGTGCCATGTCCTTCTCCAGAGGATCTTCCTGACCCAGGGATCAAACCTGGGTCTCCTGCATCGCAGGCAGATGCTTTACCATCTGAGCCACCAGGGAAGCACCAGGAAAGCACTCCATTCAGGGGCCCTTTGACAATTTAATACCCTCCTAGGTACCATCAGAAAGCAGAGAGATCACTTTGCCGACAAAGATCCGTAGAGTCAAACCTATGGTTTTTCCATAAACCTGGGTCTCCTGCATCGCAGGCAGATGCTTTACCATCTGAGCCACCAGGGAAGCACCAGGAAAGCACTCCATTCAGGGGCCCTTTGACAATTTAATACCCTCCTAGGTACCATCAGAAAGCAGAGAGATCACTTTGCCGACAAAGATCCGTAGAGTCAAACCTATGGTTTTTCCAGTAGTCATGCACAGATGTGAGAGTTAGACCACAAAGAAGGCTGAGCACTGAAGAACTGATGCTTTCGAACTGTGGTGCTGGAGAAGACTCTTGAGAGTCCCTTGGACAACAAGGAGATCAAACCAGTCAATCCTAAAGGAAATCAACCCTGAATAGTCATTGGAAGGACTGATGCTGAAGCTCCAATACTTTGGCCACCTGAGGCGAAGAGATGACTCATTGGAAAAGACCCTGATGCTGGGAAAGAGTGAAGGGAACAGGAGAAAGGGACAGCAGAGGATGAGATGCTTGAATGGCATCACCAACTCAATGGGCACTGGTTTGAGCAAACTCTGGGAGGTGGAGAAGGATAGGGAAGCCTGGCATGCTGCAGTCAATGGGGTCACAAAGAGTCAGACACTACTTAGTGATTGAACAAAAGCAATAATTAACATCAGAACTTTCTGGCCACTTGGCAGATAAGAGTAGGAAAATGCCCTGACTTTTAGATTAGATATGCTTGAGACTGAATTCTCTCTTTCCTATCACTGGGTGGTCCTCATCAAGTCATTTGAACTCTCAGACCCTGTATCCTTAGCTAGGAATTGGGTTCATGATATCTCCTTGCAAGAGAGGAATTAAAATGGTTTCTTTTTGTTATTGTCAAACTGCCTACTCTACACAATGACTCACCAGAAGTAGGATTTCACAGCAACTATTTCCAACTTTAGCAAAACTTTACTTCAAGGAACCTAGGAAAAGACATTTTTACCATGCTTTGAATCTTTGAAAGTTGACAACCTTTAGGAATGGTACCCAAGGGCTATTATTTTTCATCCTGCTAGAATTATAGATCTATATGTAAAGAGCGGCTTTTGTCATTCTGAAATTTGTATTGAATGTTTTGCTAAAAATAATGCACTAAAAGTCGAAACACTGACGGCTAAAAAGATACAAGCTAAACTCATCATCATTCCAAGTGAATCTCTCTGCCTCAGTGGTGTGATGCTATTTTGCCTTTTTGTTTAGCACATATTTCAGATTCTTACTGTCTCTACATGTATTACATAAGCTGGTACACTTTGGGTGTTTAATAAGTTTAACCATTTAGAGAAAGGATTGTTTTAAAATTATGCAAGGCTTTTATTATAAAGATGGGATACTTAATTTG
>SJYX01021397.1:304717-361777 GCA_006410675.1 Oreotragus oreotragus | reverse complement strand
CTGTTTTTTTGTTTGTTTGTTTGTTTTTTCCTGCCCTGGGTCTTCCTTGCTTCATGTGGGCTTTCTCTAATAGCTGCAGCAAGCAGGAGCTACTCTTTGTTGTCGTGCAGGGGATTCTTATTGCAGTGGCTTCTCTTGTTGTGCAGCATAGCTTCTAGGCACATGGGCTTTGGCAGTTGCAATGCACAGGCTTAGTTGCTCTGCAGATGTGCGATTTTCCTGAGCAGGAATTGAACCCATGTCCCCTGCACTGGCAGACTCATTCTTATCCACTGTACCACCAGGGAAATGCCCAACAAAGATCTATTGGTGGCAGAACAAGAAATTTTTAGGCCTGGGGTTAACTATTGATGCATGTTACACATGGGGAAGGGAAGTGAGGGTATCATTGGAGCTTTTGCACATTCTATAGGAGATAAACCCTTTCTAATTAGGGTTTCAGCAGATGCTTTCATTCTGGGGAATGATAAACACTGCTTATTTCCCATAGTAAGGAAGACTGATCACAGGACACAGACATGCAGACCACAAATGCATGCTATGTGCTAGCTCTGCTGGACACAGCTCTAATTAAAGCTAATTTTTCTATCACTGTTTCACTTTCTTCCTTAGAATTCTCTGCAACCCCATCTGGAAATCTTCCCCAATCTCCGTCCCTTTATTCAAGCTTCATTTGCAGCTTTAGGGCAGTGGTTCTCAAACATTAAAGAATCACCTAGAAGGTTTGTTAATGTACAAACTGCTGGGCCCCGCCCCCAGAGATTTTTGATTCTAGAGACATGCCCATGGATCTGCATGTCTAACAAGTTCCCAAGAGATTCTGATGCTGTTGTTCTGGGGATCACAGTTTAAGGATTCCATGGCTTATATCAAGAACCACGTCTAAAATTATCTTCTCACTTATAAGTATATTTTTAATGACATGTTTTATGGCCTCTAAAATATGGTAACTTTTACTAAGAGCAAAAATTTCAGAAGCTTGGAATTTCCTGCTTCCAATGAAAACTAGACCCGTTAGCTTACTTGCCTAAATTATCCAAAGTAACAGGATATCTGAACTGACGTCAGAGATGAGCCTTAATGAGGTAACATGCCATCCACAGTGAATTGTTTCCCTAGGAATTTTAATCCAAGGAAGAGAAAACAGCTCCTCTGCAACCTCTCTCTCTCCTTGCAGAGTAGATTTTCTGTTTTCTCCCCCATGACACCATCCAGAACACAAATAAATACACTAAGACAACTAAACTCAAGGATCAAAAGGAGAGAAAAAACAGACCAGATTTCTTATTGATTATTACCAATTCAACCTTAAACTCCAGGAAAGTGGTCCGCACTTTTTTAACCACTTATCGTCTGAAATACTGGACAAGTTTTTTTCACCTCTCTGAGCTTCCATTACTTTGATGGGGTCTAGGCAGTCTGCTTCAGATTGTGCCACTTTGGAATATGGATTTCTTTGAGCTAAGGATACTCAAGGATCTACAGACTCAAAGAGCTTTTTACTACCACTGATCGTCTGAAATACTGGACAAGTTTTTTTAACCTCTCTGAGCTTCCATTACTTTGATGGGGTCTAGGCAGTCTGCTTCAGATTGTGCCACTTTGGAATATGGATTTCTTTGAGCTAAGGATACTCAAGGATCTACAGACTCAAAGAGCTTTTTACCTCCCCCTTAACTGCCCTCAGAACACATCACTGTTTACAACAGCCTAGACATGGAAGCAACCTAAATGCCCATCAGCCAGAATGGATAAAGAAGATGTGGTACGTATATACAATGGAATATTACTCAACCATTTATTTTTTTTATTTTTTCAAATCTGACATATAGTTTATTTTTTTAAGAATGGAGTAATGCCATCTGCAGCAACATGGACAGATCTGGAGACTGACATACTGAGTGAAGCAAGTCAGACAGAGAAGAAGTAATCTCATATGACACTCCTTATATGTGAAATCTAAGAAGAAATGATACAAATGAACTTAGAAGACAGAGACAGACTCACAAGCATAGAGAATGAACTTATGGTTGCTGAGGGGAAGAGACAGTTAAGGAGTCTGGGATAGACACGTGTGCGTCGAGCGCTCAGCTGGTCAGTTGAGTCTAATTCTTCATGCCCCTGTGGACTGTAGCTTGCCAGGCTCCTCTGTTCATAGGATTTCCTAGGCAAGAATACTGGAGTGGGTTGCCATTTACTCCTCCAGGGGATCTCCCCAATACAGGAATTGAACCTATGATTCTGCGTGTCATGCAAACATTTTCATTTCCCATCGTCCTATGAATTATCTTCCTTTCCTTTGAGGCCCTGATCCCTACCTTCTTATCTCAAGATGGCATATAAGCCTCATTTGCCAGACCATCTGGGAGATTCTCAGGTATACGGGGCTCCTGTATATATGCAATTAAATTTCTTTTCTCCTATAAATCAGTCTTGTATGCTTAATCACTCAGTACTGTCCAACTGACTCTTTGCGACCCCATGGACTGATGCCAGGCTCCTCTGTCCATGGGATTTTATAGTCAAGGATACTGGACTGCATTGCCATTTCCTTCTCCAGTGGATCTTCCTGACCCAGGGATCAAACTCAGATCTCCTGCACCGCAGGCAGACTCTATAGTCTGAGCCTCCAAGGAACCCCAAATCAGTCTTATGTGAATTTAATTAGATCAGCTAAATGAACTCAGAAGGGTTAAGGAAAAATTTTCCTCTCCTACACCTTCACTTATAAATTGAGAATAATGGTACTCGTCTCTAGTATTTTTAGAAGAACTAAATCACTAGTGTTTCCCATCACCAAGCCACAAAATATTGCTAATGGCCCTTAATCCTCCCTTCTATCTCTGATTAATACTTCATAAAAACAATTTATGGGGAAGTGTTATTTTGCTTTATCATATAGCACCACCGACTCAACAGACATGAATTTGAGCAAACTCCGGGGTATAGTGAAGGACAGAGAAACCTGGCAAGCTGCAGTCCATGGGGTCACAAGGAGTCAAACACAACTAAGTGACTGAACGACAACAACTTTTATCCTGGAGAACAGTATAATTGTAAATTCAGGACCTCTGTTGATGAAAATTCTTTAATGTTATTAGCTTTCTAAGTTTGCTTTTATTTGGTCCTTATTTTTATTGATTAGATTTTAAATTAGAATTGTCACTTCATGTAAAAATCCACTCTTCCTTTGCATCTTAATCAATTCCTTTTTTCCAGATTTCATTGCTTCCCTAGATTACTGTCAAGACCTTGAGAGCAGGGCAGGAAATGCTTAACTCATACTAACTTATTACATGTTCCTCTTCATCTTCTCTGGGTTTATACTAAAAAAATATAATAAAGATTGCCAAGGTTTGATACAGAGAAGTAGCAATAAAACACATATTGTGAGCACTTAGTACATGATATCCACTGTTTTAAGTGTTTGCTATGCATGATCTCCTTTAATTTTCATAACTCTTTCCGGTAGCCATTATAACTATCCTAATAATAATGTGGAAAATGAGGTACAGATAAATTAAGCTTAATAACACACAAGTCTGGGAATATGTTTCAGAGCCAGAATTTTAAGCTAATTCCAAAAATCACAAGTTTAATTATTAGGCAGAGTCCTGTTGAAACGTATAATAGTGCTGGATTAGTAAAATCATTTTCAGCTATTATGTAAGACAGCAGTTCCACAATTACCACATCATCGCTAAATGGGATTTTTACCCAGTGCCATCAAAGAAAGCATCACATTTTTCATCAAAATTGTGTCCATTGTTAGCCATTAGGCTCTATGCTCTACACACACACAATCAAAACATGTCTTAGAAAAAAGTCAACTTTATCAGCCACCATATATTAAAGTCTAACCCGTGCCATCAGATTTCCACTTATTAGATGGTGGCAAAGGATAACGCCATGAGAGTTTCTAGCCTTGTCCATCCTTTAAAGCATTGCTATTAGAGTAATATCTCTGTCTCCCAGACATGAAAAGCAATGTAAGTAAACAATCCATCTCCTCTAAGTCAATTATTTCATGTAATGTTTGAGAAATTATATTTGTTGCTATTAAGACAAGCTAAGATCTCTTATTATTCTATGATCAGACTCTCTCAACAGCTTTTGACCTAAAATTGCTAGAAAGGAACAAACTCACTAGTTACTGTTCATTCAGACTGCTATGATTTTTAGGAGGATGGCAGGGCCTAGCCATAAAGGATACTGATAATTACAAGGGGAAAAAAACCACATGGATCACTGAAATCAGAAGCAAAAGAAGAGCTTGCCTTTGGCAGCCAGCCCTTTTCTGTGTATTCCATTTGGTAGATATTCCTCTATGATCAGTTCTTAGTTAAAGCCAGAATATTTTTTTTTTTAGAGGAAAAAGCCAGAAGTTGCAAAAGCTGTGATCCAGGAAACAACCTCAAAGGTTTTAAGACACACAGACAATATTCTATTGGAAGAAACTATAATTTATTGACATAAAACCTAGGATATTGAGGTTAAAGAAGGGAAGGGAGAAGGGAGAATATAAATCAGAAGCAAAAACCGAAGATGCTAAAGTTGGTGATTTAGAGTTGGATGATGCATAAGAGCCAAAGAAGAATGTTTGCAGAAGGAAACAGGCATAACTCAAAGCCAAAATGACGGCTTCCTCAATTTTTGACTGGCTGCTTCTCTCTAGGACTCTGCACTGCCTGAGACAGTGAGGTAGAGAGGAAGCCTGCTGCCAGAGCAGCGGCCATCACAGACGAGTCAGATCCACAGTCCTCTGTGCATTCGTTTCCCGCGGCTGCTGTAACCATTTGCCATAAACTTGTCATCATCAAACAGGACAGACAACTATTCTTTCACAGTTATGGAGGCCAGAAGTCTAAACTCAAGGGATCAGCAGGATCAGCTTCCCTCCAGAGGCTCTAGGGAAGATGTAGCTCCTTGCCTCTTCCAGCTCCTGGTGGCATCCGGCATTCCTACACTTGCAACTGCACCACTCCAGTCTCTACTGACGTGCTCACGTCATCTTTTCTGCTGCCTGTCTCAAACCTCCCTCTGTCTTTCTCCAATACAGAGCCTTGTCAGTGGATTTAGGGTTCCCCCAATAACTGAGGATGATCTCATCTCCAGATTCTTAATCACATCTGCCAAAATCATTTTCTTCAAATAAGGTAACATCAAATGTTTCCAAGCATTTAACGTGGAGGCTTATCTTTTGTGGGGAAGGGGAGAGGTACATGACTACCAACTATACCTTGAATGAACATTCTTTACAAACAAGAGTCACTGAAGAGCTGAAATAGTNTAATCACATCTGCCAAAATCATTTTCTTCAAATAAGGTAACATCAAATGTTTCCAAGCATTTAACGTGGAGGCTTATCTTTTGTGGGGAAGGGGAGAGGTACATGACTACCAACTATACCTTGAATGAACATTCTTTGCAAACAAGAGTCACTGAAGAGCTGAAATAGTATTTTTTCCTATTGATAATTGTCTCTCCTTCAGATGACGGTGAGCCCAGCCTTCTTTTCTTAAGAGCAGAGGGCAAGGGTAAAGAATGGAATAGAGAGGTGCACTTTGCCCAGACGGGCCTTTTCTCCAGCTGACTTTGCTCACAGCCAGCCCGGTTCTGTGAAAAAAACTCTAAGGATGCATATCTAATATTATTAAGATATTCCCAACAGATACTTATTCACAACAGAAAAAATATTTGTCAAAAAACTTTTCCATTACCAACAGCAATTTTCTTATGACAAGTTGAAGTTTACACCAAGGCTCTACACTTTCAAGCCACCAGAGATCAACTGAGGGTCTCTGATAGTCATAAATAATCCTAGGCTTAAGCAAACAAAAAGAAAAATGTCCAACACACAGCTGGAGTAAATCATGCCCTTGAACATCTGGCTTGATGGGATATTAAAATGTTATTGTCTATCTTTCTGCAATAGGCATATTTTATAATCACCAGGGATGTTAGAAACTCAATTTCCCAACAATAGAAGTGAAGGACGATTTTTGCTGACCAAACAAAGGGTTGCTTTTTTATTCAATACTCCTCATTTTCTTTCTTAAAGCATATGACCCAGGGCTCTAGAAGGAGTTATGAATACTAAAGAATTACAATTAGACCCACAAATTGAGTTTTCTAAAATCAAATTATAAATAATTGAACTGACTTTATAAAAATCATCATGTTTCTTGGCAAACTGAAAGTAGATACACAGGCATAAAAGTTGCAAGATTTTAACTCTTGTAATCTTTGTTACATCCAGGAAGAAGTAAAGAAAAAAAAATCAAACAACAAAAATAGGAACAAAACAAACATCTGAGGTCCAGTTGAAAAACCTACAGAATGTCTTTCACCTCGTCTTTTTCATCACCCAAACATGAAGACACTGAGACAAATAATTGGCAACAGGAAAAAAATACCAAACCAGAACCCAGTTGAGTTTAGTTCCTACTTTTTTTTTTTTTCTTCTGCAGATGCTTTTCCTCTTAATTCGGTATTAGCACCATCACAGAGTGCCTTTTCTGTTTCACATTCACTTCATAACCTTCATCTGTATGCCTCTTTAAAAATAAAGCTAACTTACAAAAACAGTTGCTTCACTGGAGGCGATAATACAGGGCATGCTGATGTGGGGAATTTCCATCTCTAACTCTAAGGGGTTAACAGGTGTAAAGACAGGAACAACAACAGCTCTCTCTCTGTCTCTCTTGCTGTTTGTCTCTCTCCCTTCCCTCCGCCCTCCCTCACTGTCTCCTTCTCACCCTTCGTGATTCCTGCTCCCCTGATTCTCTGTTCCCGGCTCCAAATGAGAACCCAGCTGTCAGCCTTGTGCTGCAATGCGAGGGGTGTCAAGGGCATTCTGCTAAGCAATGAACAGGACCATTGATCATTGCTTTTCTTAGTGTTTACGGAGACTCTGGGCAAGAGACGTGCCTTTGCCGTGCAGAAAGCAGTGAGAGTGTTGCAAGGTTGGGCTTTTTGGAGCAACACAATAAGCTTATTAAGTTTAGAATATTCAGGAGGTTAAAATAGCTGTCTGTGTTTTATCATCATTGCCTCAGTGAAAGCATATACATGTTTACATCCGAAAGCTTAAATCCAGAGTCTCTGTATGGCAAAGACAGGGAAGAAAATCTACCCCCACACTTCTATATTGAAGCCGCACAAGCGACAAAACAGAACACTCAGGCATAACCATTTTAGTCTGATAACTGCACACTTTAGAGACAAAGAGAACAAAAGTAAAGAATACTCAAGTTACCATTTGCAAAATAGCCATGAATTTTTAGCATAAGCATGAACCATTGTCAATGTATGCCAAAACCAATACAGTAAAGTAAAATAAAGTAAAAATAAAAATTAAAAAAAAAATAAAGTGACAGGAAAATTAACATTAAACACTGAAGGTAGTTCAGTTCAGTTCAGTCAAAAAAAAAAAAAAAAGGGGAATCTATCGATCAAAAATGAGAAGCAGTGTTTGTCAGAATCACTAGCTTTTAATGTTTGCATGAAAAGAAAATTATTTACTAATCTGAAGTCTCAGAAAAACTTAGAAAAACTTGTTATATTCGTTACACAATGGTGTCTACAAATATACTTTAAAGAAAAAACAGAGGAACAGAGGACAGGCCGTAACTTGTCACAAACAACATGAGTCATAAAGAATCTCTTTTGAAGCACACAGCAAACAGCAAAAGAGGTTTCTTCCTGTCAAGGCTGACGGCAGCTTATCACCAGGCCTTGCCTTCTTCCCATTTCCTGAGTTTCCCTGCCTTCTCCTTGCCTTATTATTTTAGAAGTGATAAGAAATGAACACCAAAACAGCATTACCATTCATTCATTCTCTCATAAACATTTTCAACGAGCATTTTTATTAGGAAAAACAGACCAGAAGTTCAGCCTACTGAAGAACACAAATCTTAAAAAAAATAATAATTTTAAAGGAACCTTCTTAAAGGCTGTAATCCTGACTATGAAGGAGTTCATACAATCACAAAAGAATGTAGTGATTTTGCACAGGAAAATTCAAGGAAGTTATGTTTGAGGTGAACATTTTCCCAGGCAATGAGGGATGAAAATGAGAAGGGCCATTTCAAGGAAAGGATGTGTACAAAGGCACAGAATTTTGAAATTCATACTCTATTCCAGAATGTTGGAATTTTGGGAAATCCTATCAGATCTGTTTACCTGGAGTGAGGTGCATATGGGAACACGGTATGAAAAATGTTTGCCATAATATAGAGTTTGTATTTTGTCCTGACATGGAACCTATCAAAAACCATGTGGAATTACAAACCATGTGAAAACAAGGTCCACGAAGTACTCGAGAAAACTCATCCAAACAGAGTGGTGGAGTATTCGGCTGGGTTGAGACTGAAGACAGAAAAACTAACTGGCTCTTTAAACAATCCAAATGAGAGAGACTTGAACAAAGATAGCATCTATAGAGAGATCTGGGAAATATATGAGTGGTGAATTTAACAAACCTTGGTAATCTGCTGAATATAGAAGTTAAAGATTAAATATATCTGGGATCAGTGATTGGATGAGTGCTATTACAGTTTTCCACAATGAGAAATATGATTCAGGATTAGTGAATTACAGAAAAATTTCAACCAGTGGACTATAAGGAGTGAAGAGGGCAGATCAAACACCAAAGGATACTAACATCTAAACCAGAAGAGACATACAGAGGAGGAGACGACAATAGGAAGAAACCAAAAAGATAGAAATGGCACCCCACTCCAGTACTCTTGCCTGGAAAATCCCATGGATGGAGGAGCCTGGAAGGCTGTTGTCCATGGGGTCGCGAAGAATCGGACACAACTGAGCGATTTTACTTTCACCTTTCACTTTCATGCATTGGAGAAGGAAATGGCAACCCACTTCAGTGTTCTTGCCTGGAGAATCCCAGGGACGGGGGAGCCTGGTGGGCTGCCATCTCGGGGGTCGCACAGAGTTGGACACAACTGAAGCAACTTAGCAGCAGCAGCGGCAGCCTTTCTTTTAACAAAGGCATTTCAAGAAGAAAAGAGCCTGCTACACTGAAATGTATTTAAATGATGTTTTAGTGTGATAAAGATATTTGCTAGTACTAAAAAAGTATGTAATATTTTATACTTTATAGTACCTCCTTGCACAATTTATAAGCATCATTTGATTTCAACCACAAATCTGTACAACTAGATTAGATATTATCATTTATGTCAGTATTTCATGGAAGAGAAACTGAGGGTTAGAGAGATTAACTCCCTCAAGGTTACACAGCTGGTAACCCAAGGCTGCTGAGTCCATTTTCTCCACTTAGTTCATTAAATAATCTAGTTATATCTGAACTGCATGGAGAGGTTTTTTTCATTAAAATATTTAGAAAACTATGTCATTAGCTAAAACCAATCCACATATTCTCAATTATAGAAATTATTTAAATAACTAAACAGATAATACTTGAAGACAACTGCCTTCAGAACAAATATAAACTCATTTTTCTGTGTGTGTGTGGAACTTAGATATGACAGAGTTTTTTTTTAAAGTCTAGAACAAAGTGTCTGGGGAAGGCAATGGCACCCCACCCCAGTACTCCTGCCTGGAAAATCCAATGGACGGAGTAGCCTGGTGGGCTGCAGTCCATGGGGTTGCTAACAGTCGGACAGACTGAGCGACTTCACTTTCACTTTTCTCTTTCATGCATTGGAGAAGGAAATGGCAACCCACTCCAGTATTCTTGCCTGGAGAATCCCAGGAATGGGGGAGCCTGGTGGGCTGCCGTCTATGGGGTCACACAGAGTTGGACACGACTGAAGTGACTTAGCAGCAGCAGCAGCAGCAGAACAAAGTGTCATGAACATTTTCTGTAGAAAGTATTTTTACTCAAGTCAGAGAATCAATGTAATTTTTACTTTCAAGTGAACACTACCAGCCTCAAAATGACAATAATTACCCATTACCTGCTTCAGATATACAAACAGGATATTCAATTTTAGACTCACTAAGTAATGTGGCAACCTATTAACTGAGCCAAAAAAATATTAATCAATAAAAAGAATAAACCTATTCCAAATAGTTCCTTTAAAAACATTCAGAAATAGCACACATAAATCTCTTGCATAGATGCATAAAAGCTAAATTATAAACTGCTTGGGAAACTTGGCCCTCAAGAACTGACATAAAAAATAATGAACGTGCTAGAAGAAGAACTGAAACTAAAGGCAGATTTGCGCAAACATCTTTCAGAACTGTGAAAGGTTGTGCAAGAGCTGTAGAGAAGTCAGCAAGTACCCTAAGATCCATCCCCAGCTCACTGTGGTCATTAAGAATGTCTCAATCCTATCAATCCTTTGCAATACAGGAAATTATTACCTTTGAAGCTTAACTAGCATTTTATGTAATTATATATATATTTTTTTAAATTATTTGTTGATAGGAGAGCAGATACTGCTTTCCCAGTCATCACTGAAGATGAAGAATCACTGGCTGAAGGAGGTTGATATTGGCCTAGGTTTATTAAAAGGAGAAGGAAGCAAGCCAGAATGTGAATTCCTATGTTCTGACTCAAATCATCAGGTCACCACTCTGCTCCCTTTAATAAATTTCTAGTTTAACACTCCCATGATAAAGCCCATGAAATGATCTCTCACTAGACAGGAGAAAGTCAAACCATATTGAGATGTCAACTGTCTCTGTTTTATTATGAGGTTACTCATCTTGTCCATAGATGGCTAATTCCTTTTTCTTCTCTAAACAAAAAGTATGGTCAGAAATAACCAAGTGTGTGTCTCCTAGGTTGTATTAAGCCACTAGTGTGTTACCACAGGACTCAGACACTTTGCATTTTAATTACATGCACTGATTTCATAACTCAGTCCCACGGCAAATCACTATAATAAACACTTCAAAAGAAGTCTTCTTGTCCATAGATGGCTAATTCCTTTTTCTTCTCTAAACAAAAAGTATGGTCAGAAATAACCAAGTGTGTGTCTCCTAGGTTGTATTAAGCCACTAGTGTGTTACCACAGGACTCAGACACTTTGCATTTTAATTACATGCACTGATTTCATAACTCAGTCCCACGGCAAATCACTATAATAAACACTTCAAAAGAAGTCTCATTTCTTTATGCATAATGCGAGTATCAAATACAATGACCTTTCCCATATTTGCACATTAGTCATTTTATTTTACTAAGGGTAATGAATTCCTTTGCTTCTCGATTTGATCCTTGTTTTTGTAAAAAATATGAATCATCTGTTATTCAGAAGTCTTTCTTTATAAGTCAAATTTTAAAGACTCTCTGCTATAATCAAAGATATAAACATGAAATTCACAGATAATAACCGTGGATTCCCTAAGCTTCATAACAGTATTTCAAGTAGGCCAGTTAAAACATGCCTGCAAATAGAAAAAAAAAAAAGTCTACTAAGGCTTTATTCCTAAGACATTTTTAGGGAGTAAAGCAGTTCTGAAAAGCATCACTAGGCTTCTTTAGAAAGTCATATATATTTATGCATAACATCATAGCCTATGCATAAGCTCATAGGCTTCCAGAGTGAAGCAAATATTTAAATTATTGATTAAATTAGATTTGGGCTGTGTTTGTGCAGTGTGTATGTGTTTCTGTACATAAGTCTCCCAGAATCAATGAGACCTGAGCTGAAACACTGTCAATGGGTATATTGTTCAAAATAGGAGTACAGGTTCAGACACCATAATTATTACTATAATTATACTTATACTTCATGGGAAATAGATGGGGAAACAGTGGAAACAGTGTCAGACTTTATTTTGGAGGGCTCCAAAATCACTGCAGATGGTGACTGCAGCCATGAAATTAAAAGACGCTTACTCCTTGGAAGAAAAGTTATGACCAACCTAGATAGCATATTGAAAAGCAGAGACATTACTTTGTCAACAAAGACCCGTCTAGTCAAGGCTATGGTTTTTCCAGTGGTCATGTATGGATGTGAGAGTTGGACTGTGAAGAAGGCTGAGCACTGAAGAATTGATGCTTTTGAACTGTGGTGTTGGAGAAGACTCTTGAGAGTCCCTTGGACTGCAAGGAGATCCAACCAGTCCATTCTGAAGAAGATCAACCCTGAGATTTCTTTGGAAGGAATGATGCTAAAGCTGAAACTCCAGTATTTTGGGCACCTCATGCGAAGAGTTGACTCATTGGAAAAGACCCTGATGCTGGGAGGGATTGGGGGCAGGAGGAGAAGGGGACGACCGAGGATGAGATGGCTGGATGGCACCACGGACTCGATGGACATGAGTCTGAGTGAACTCCAGGAGATGGTGTTGTACAGGGAGTCCTGGCATGCTGCGATTCATGGGGTCACAAAGAGTCGGACATGACTGAGCGACTGAACTGAACTGACTATGGCTATATGTCAAGAATGATCTCATATTCGACCATGACCTCCTGGAGGTTAGGTCATGGTTCTCAGTAGCCCCCTGAAGACAGGAGAGGAAAAAGGTGCCAGGTGAAAATTCAGACAAGTGTGTATCCAAATCTACCTGGAAGACCCACCTGGGAGGAGAGCCCCGGCACTTGCCAGATGCACTTGGCCATCCTCCTAACCCACCCACTCAACACCAGAGCCATACCTGCGGGGTATGAGAAGAATAGCATAAGCAGCTATGAAGAGCACATGCAACATGACTTGGAAAGGAAGGAAGGAAAATTAGAACAGTAATAGCAAGTATTTACATACTACTGGACACTGGCTGGTTCCATCACTTCACAGGAAATAGATGGGGAAATAGTGGAAACAGTGTCAGAGTTCATTTTTGGGGGGCTCCAAAATCACTGCAGATGGTGATTGCAGTCATGAAATTAAAAGACACTTACTCCCTGGAAGGAAAGTTATGACCAACCTAGACAGCATATTCAAAAGCAGAGACATTACTTTGCCAACAAAGGTCCATCTAGTCAAGGCTATGGTTTTCCCAGTGGTCATGTATGGATGTGAGAGTTGGACTGTGAAGAAGGCTGAGCACTGAAGAATTGATGCTTTTGAACTGTGGTGTTGGAGAAGACTCTTGAGAGTCCCTTGGACTGAAGGAGATCCAACCAGTCCATTCTGAAGGAGATCAGTCCTGGGTGTCCTTTGGCAGGACTGATGCTAAAGTTGAAACCCCAATACTTTGGCCACCTCATGCGAAGAGTTGACTCATACCCCGCAGGTATGGCTCTGGTGTTGAGTGGGTGAGTTAGGAGGATGGCCAAGTGCATCTGGCAAGTGCTGGGAGGGATTAGGGGAAGGAGGAGAAGGGGACGACAGAGGATGAGATGGCTGGATGGCATCACCAACTCGATGGACAAGAGTGTGGGTGAACTCTGGGAGTTGGTGATGGACAGGGAGGCCTGGCGTGCTGCGATTCACGGGGTCACAAAGAGTCTGACATGACTGAGCAACTAAACTGGACACTGTCTGAAGGGCTTTACGTGTATTATCTCACTGAACTCACACCACAATCCTAGAGGGAAGTACCACTGCTGTTCAACTTTATAAATGAGAAACTGAAACCAAAGCTAGCTAACATGTCCTAAGTCATGCAGCTGATATTGGGTAGGCCGAGATTTGAAGCCAGCAGTCTGGCCTGAGTCCATGCTCTTGACCATTACACTCCACTTGAAGGGAAAAAAACAAAAATAAAAACAAAAACAACAACAAAAAAAGAGAAAACAAGCAAGCAGGTAAGTTCAGGCTCTGAAGACAAACAGAACTGAGTTCAAAGCCTGACTCTACCACCTGTCATTAAAGCAACTAACCGGCTGTGCAAGATCTCTGAGTCTGTTTGCTGCTGTGTAGAAGAGACAACACCCCCAGCAGGACTGTGATGAGGAGGAAGTAACATGCCAGGGGCCAAGGGGCCAAGAACCTGGTAGGAAGTCAACCAGCAGGTTTCACCTCCTCCCACCATCATGGTACCAGACCCTCCATTGGCCCTGAAGATACAAAGTTACCTAAGCATCGGCCCTGCCCTCAGGGATCTCCCTGCCTTGCAGAGCTGGGTAGAGACACAGAAAAAGAATTACAACAGGACACGTGCAGTGAGAGGGCATGAGCCCAGGGCTGTGGACGACAGGAGAATGACTGCTTCTGCCCAGGTGAAGTGAAATGGAAGTTGCTCAGTCGTGTCCGACTCTTTGTGACCCCATGGATTATACAGTCCACGGAATTCTCTAGGCCAGAATACTGGAGTGGGTAGCCTTCCCATTCTCCAGGGGATCTTCCCAACACAGGGATCAAACCCAGGTCTCCCACAATGCAGGCGGATTCTTTACCAGCTGAGCCACAAGGGAAGCCCTCTGCCCAGGAGGGTCGGGCTATTGAATCTGGATCTTGCTGGTTAAATGGAGGGAAAAGAGTGAATATTTCCATCTAACATAAAACATTTTGCTGCTGCCATCGTCACGATCCGTGACAGCATTTAGATTCTACTTTCTCTTCCACTGCCATTATAGGGAAGTTAAGAATACCTGTTTCACTAACTTTCTTTGAAGGACATCACAGGCCAATAGCAAGAGAGCTGACACCATCCAGAGGGCCGCTTGTGGGTTGCATTTTAAACTGTTATTGTTTTGTCATAACACAACAGGGAACCCAAGGAGCTGTTTTATATTCCAAATACCTAAAGATTATAATCCATTATAGGGGTGTATTTGTTCCTGGAATTGAGATAATGCTGGGCAAAGCTGCAGAATTAATTGCCCTAGAACTATAAATCTCGTATTTATTTCTTGATGAGTTTACAATGACAACTTCTAAATTCTCCCACACCTATCTCCCTACACACACACACACACACACACACACACACACACACACACACACACGCTGCCTAGTAGGGAAGGTAAGCCAGGAAGTTGATTTTATCGATGACAGCAACATAATAAAGGCAATAATGCCAGAACAATTCTGCGAGTGCTTCCTGCATGTGAGGCTCTCCACCAAGCACCTACGTGATCTCCATTAGTCCTCATAGCAGCCCCATAGCTTCTAGGGCCCTCGTTTTCTATACAGAGGTAGATTGAGGCTGAGAGTAGCTCAAAGAAGTCAGGTAACTTGCTCAAGACAAAGAGCTATGAATAGTAAGCAAAGTCAGGACTCAAACTCAAAGCCGTGGAGAGAGGGTTCACGACTGTACCTACAGAGACCCTCGGGATGAGAGTCAGGGTCCCTGCTGAGTGCCAATAACATTCAGAGCTATTCTTGGCTTGGCTCACAAGGACCAACACCATTCCAAACAGAGATTTCTGGGGAACCAGTCAGTGGAAGCCCTAGACTTAGAATGGAGCTCCTGGTGCACCCTGTCATGTGCAGAAACTAGCAGCTTGCCAGGCCAGAACTTTGAAAACCAAGTGAAATAGGCACCTGTTCCAGTTCCTAGTCCAGGAGGCTGGGTAGCGGAGTGGGCAGAGAGACAGAAAGAAGACACTCAGTAAATGATGGACAGAGACACGGAGGAAGAAGGGGGGTGGGGGGTGGAAGGAGGAGGCTATCATAATGGAGAGTAAGAGGGAAATAAGGCAAATAGGCAAGTTTTCAGAAAACAGAAATTCAGGAAGCAGTTGCCAGGGCAGCGTAATAATTCTGCCCAGTGGCAGATTCCTCACTCAGGGGCCCTTGAGACAAGCTGAGCAAACACAATACCAATCCCTACTTAATGACATCTTCAAGGAGCTAACTCAGGATACAATCTGTAGTGTCCCCAAAATAAGCCTGAGTCCTTTGGGCTCCAAACTTCTGACCCAAGCCCTATAACAAGATTATATAAGATTACATGAAATTCATTCATTCAACAAGGATCTACACCACAGTACCAGGCAGTGTCCTGGGACCTGATGATATACCAAAGAATAAAATTATCCCAGGCCTTTTAACTCCTAGTAGAGGATTCAGACCAACAGGAAAAAGACAAAGTGTGCTCTATGGCCACCAGGGCTGTGGAGAGAAATAAAGTGTGAACGTATGAACAGCGACTTAGGGAGTAGCAGGTGGGAGAAGGGAACAGTGTGTGGCTTCCATCAGAGCCAGGGAAGCCTCACACAAAGGTGACCACGAGCAAAGACTCGGAGAAGATAAGGGAGCGATGCGGGGAAGAGGTTTTCAAGCAGAGAGCAGCAGCTGCAAAAGCCTTGAGGCAGAAACACGCCTGGCATAGACAAAGAGCGCCAAGGCCAGCAGGTCTGGGTCCTAGTGAGCAAGGAGAAAACAGATAAGGTCAGAGAGGTCAAAGGGTGGGGAGGTCCCAACCCTTTAGGGAACTTTGGCTTCTAGATGAGGGAGCTAGGGAGCCACGGAAGTTTTCTGGGCAGAGTGACATGAAGAGCTTTAAGCCTGGCCAGCATCATTCCGGATTTTAAGCTGAGAAAAGACGTGAGTGGTATAAGAGAGGAAGCAGGAAGACTGGCCAGAAAGTCAGCTGAAATCCAGGTGAAATACAATGGGGTCTTGGGTCACAGTGGTGGCAGTGGGGGTAATGAGTGGCTAAATCACAATTGGCCAAAGGACTGGATGTGGAGGGTAAGGCAAGGAGGAGTTATGGTCAACTCCAAGGCTACCCACACCCAACTCTGAACTTTCAGATCAATTCCTATGAAACCCTCAAATTTAAGCTCCCTTGAATACGTTGTGGAGACATCTTATTCTTCAGTTTTGTTTCATTCCCTGTATGGTGAAGTATGAATTGGAGTAGTTGTAGGGATAATGACACAGAGAGGGAAAGGAATCCCTTTCATATTGGCTCCACACTGTTCACAGGAGATCTCATTGAGTCCTCCCCACACCTCAGGGAGGTAAGACCACGATCACCACTTCACAAACTAAGGTTCAGAGAGATGCAGAGTTTGTCCAGGGTCACACAGCATTTAGTCCTAGAGCCAGCCTGTATCTCCTGACTGCCTATGTCATGAGCTTTCTACTGCCTCAATGGTTTGACTTTGTTAAAGTTCATCCAACATTTACTGAGCATCTCCAGGGTACATGCCAGGTGCTGTGTTTATCTCTGGGATGTAGCAAGGAAGACAGGACCCAGCACTGAAGGGGTTCTGAGCTCTGACTCAGGAGAGGCCCAGCCCCAGCCCCTCTCCACTGTCCACGCTGAAGCAGCCTCCATTCTTCTCCCTTCTCCCCCTTCCCTTCCACTCATCCAGAAACAGGCATGCCCTTCTCCCTGAAAAACTGCTAGAATTCAGCTCCAGACGCACTGGCTCGGAACTGGCATGCTGACCCGGTGCAAATGAAGTCACTGTAGCCCAGACCCCTGCTGGGCGTGGCAGAACTGGCCACGAGCAAAGAGACGATAAAGAAATCTCTAACATGTGCCAAGGGAGGGATTATCACATGGGCTCTTGCTTTTTATGAAATAGGAAAAGTGGATTTTTCTAGTTGACTGCATTTGATCGGTTTTCCTCCATTTGTTTTAAAGTTGAACATCTGATCTGGCAGAGACTTCTCACATTCAGCTGCAAAAAAGATGTCTTTTGAACTCCTCTCCCAGCCTTCCATCACAGAGGATGGGGGTGGCGGGGCTTAAAACATCATTCCACTGCCACTCCTAACACATCACAGCCCTTGGCATAAATCTGCCTAGAATTCCTTCTAATTTTGTCCATGCTTACCCACCCAAGGACCTTTACCTTCTAGGTTTAATTTAAAAAATAATAAATAAAAAAACTCTTTATATTTTCCTCATGGTCTCACTATATTCTCTCTCTGTTAACACTGAATCCTTTCATAGACCTGGGCTCTCTCCCTGTTGTAGGTTACTACTGCCCCCTGGAAGCCAAAAACTTGGACATCCCAATAGGATCACAATGAGTGAGTGAGTGAAGTCGCTCAGTCGTGTCCGACTCTTTGTGACCCCATGGACTATAGCCCACCAGGCTCCTCCCCCATGGGATTCTCCAAGCAAGCGTACTGGAGTGGGTTGCCATTTCCTTCTCCACCCAGAAATCTTCCCTATCCAAACACAAACCTACCACAATTATTCCACAATTATTGTCACTACCTAGGAAGCAGCATGAAGCAAGGCAGGGTAGCTCAGGTTTTAGTGTGTTTTTAGTGTGCCACCAGTCACCTGGGATGTTGTTAATATGCAGATTCGGATTTCGTAGGTCTAGAGTGGGCCTGAGATTCTGCATCTCTACCAAGCTCCCAGGTGATGGTTTATGGACCATACTTTGAGTAGCAAGGATAAAGTAGAAAGCCCGTGGGTTAGGAAACCACAGCTCTACTATTAATTCATAAATCTTGCCAGTGGGCAAGATTAGTGTCTCCAGAATATGGTTTGCAGACTATAAAGCCCTCATGATGGTCCTTAAGGGGAAAAAAACGTTACAGTCAAGCCAGAGTAGGTTTGGGAAATACTGCTTTATATGTGCACCACCCCTGCTAGCAAAGGCTCTGTAAAGCCCTATCTCAGTGTTGTTCAAGCTGCTTGCCACAGTGAGGTGTACCTTCTGGGTCAGGAGAGAGTAAACCCCAGGCTGCACATGTGCCTAAACACAGATCCCTTTAAGGGAGAGCTATAAGGTTTCTGAGGTTCCCTATTGTCAGGAGTCAGGGAATTCATCGACCTCTAAACACTCAAAGGTTAAAGGTCCCCAGCATGCAGAGCCTTGGATAATTTAGCCACTTGTCCCCCAGGGAAGGAAACCCAACACCTTAGCCCCGCCATAGCCTCTACTCCTTTTCACCCAGAATATCCCCCAGAAGCCCCTCAGCAACACGTTGACAGCCCTACCAATACCTGTCTTCACCAAATATTCGAAGAGGATCCAGGGAGCAGTTATAAACACAGCACCAAGAAGCCCCTGTCTGCCTTGCAAATCTATGTGGATGGGTGTCAGAGACTATACACCAGGCTGTTGGGTGTTAATGTTCTCTGCTATTCCCAACGTGATTTGTAAGTTTTTGGCCACTTAAACGCCAGCCACGGGCCATCCTTGTGGCAATAATTCTGCTTCTGTCAGGAAGGGACTTCTTCCTGGGGACCTGTTATCTCTTAAGCATAAATCTGCCTTCTTTGGTACCTCTCTCCCTCCCTCCTCTCTGAGTAAGCAAGGGACAGGCCACCAGGGTATTCTCCGCTCAGATCCAAGATGTGGAAGAGGACCCAAGAGCAGGGTCTCAGTTCTAGAGTGGGGCCTCATGGGGGCATATTTCCAGGACAAGAATCCTGGCTCCATAGAAACTCGGAAAGGGCTGTCTGCCGTGGGACCTAATCCTTGCTTTGCAAAAAGAAGGAGATGTCTCAGGTTGACTGATAGTCTGCGGACTTAGGCAATGAGACCGGGAATTCTGATTGGCTAAGTTGAGAAATCCTTTCTCTTTCAGAAATCTTTTCCTAATCCAACATGGCTTGAGAGAGAGCAGCCACAACCCAGCTTGAGGTCTCCACTTCTCCTGTACAAGTCATATGGCAAAAAAGCCTACAGCTAGCTAGTCCTGAGAACTGGCACTCACAGCCTCTTAAGGGTGAACTTTGCAGTCACAGAGTGCTGTAGAAACTCCTGGCTTCCTAGGAACTCAAGAGCAAATGTACCAATAAAATAGACTTATAATGTGCTTTGCATATGTAGCCCTCTGTTCTGAAAAACGTCTTGTAACATGAAGGTACAGCATCAGCAGTACTAATCTCTGGTCACAAGAGATGGGGGCAGTGGAAAGACAGACCAACAGCCAAGACCCAGGAAAATCATTTCATTTATTTTTTAATGTCCAAAATATACTAATGGAATTGATTGTCCTATTAAAACTTTCGGTCACTACTTGTAGCTCAGTGAAAAAATTAGTAAATCCAATGAACTACATAAACTATTCATTTAGTAAATGACTGTCTGGCTCCACTGGGGCTGGGCAGAACTGGGGCAGCAGGGGTGCAGGAGGACAGGCAGTGGGAACAGATGCTGAAACCGAGGTCACCATCAAGGAGGAAGGTTTGAGGAACAAAAGCATGCGGCATCTCGGAAGAGTTTCAACTACTTTTCCCACCCACCCTCAACCAAATGACACCAAATACCTGAACCACCTGATCTGGAAGCCAAAAAAAAGGCAGGGTCTTTAACAATGAATTTCCTCTCATTCACTTGAGGAAACTGAGAGTGGGGAGATCAAGGAACTTACATACAATCACACAGATGATGATAACAAACTCTGAGTCCAGGGTAACATGGGATTCCCTCCTCTCAGTTCAGTCGCTCAGTCATGTCCAACTCTGTGCAACCCCGTGGACTGCAGCACGCCAGGCCTCCCTGTCCATCACCAACTCCCGGAGTTTACTCAAAGCCATGTCCATTGAGTCGGTGATGCCATCCAGCCATCTCATCCTCTGTCGTCCCCTTCTCCTCCTGCCTTCAATCTTTCCCAGCATCAGGGAAATTTTCCAATGAGTCAGTTCTTCACACCAGGTGGCCAGAGTATTGGAGTTTCAGCTTTAGCATCAGTCCTTCCAATGAACATTCAGGACTGATTTCCTTTAGGATGGACTGGTTGGATCTCCTAGCAGTCCAAGGGACTCTCAAGAGTCTTCTCCAACACCACAGTTCAAAAGCATCAATTCTTCGGCCCTCAACTTTCTTTATAGTCCAACTCTCACATCCATACATGGCTACAGGAAAAACCATAGCCTTGACTAGATGGACCTTTGTTGTCAAAGTAATGTCTCTGCTTTTTAATATGCTGTCTAGGTTGGTCATAACTTTCCTTCCAAGGAGTAAGCATCTTTTTATTTCATGGCTGCAGTTACCATCTGCAGTGATTTTGGAACTCTACAAAACCATCTTATTGCCCAGCCCCTTCTTACCTGTAATCACTGGGCCCCTGGTCTAGGGGACAGGATTAGGGTGGAGGGAAGAGGGAAGGAGACAGGAAGGTAGCAATCGGTATAGGAGACAAATTCAGTTCAATCAACATTTTGCCCAGTGCTGCCCAGTCTTCCTACTTTACAATCAGATACCAGCCCACATAAGCATTATTGCTACTGTCATCCGAACGGAGCCCCAAGGCAGAAGACTCATTTTCCCTCCAAGGCTGAGTTATTCTTGCAATTCTAGGCTAGTGAAATGAGGGAACAGAAGCCGTCATTCTGGCTTATTCGCAGTATCTTTGACCTCTTTCCCATTTTGCCCAACTTTCTAGCAAATTGAAAGTTATTTTAGTTGATTCAGTTCCTTATTTAAATAGAGTTATCTTTGGGAAAGTTAAGTCTACCAGTTAGTCATACCAAAGTATGAATTACTCATCTGATCAAACTGACTAATTTGAAGCTGGAGGAAAAGTGGAGATTTTAGAACAAAGGCACTTAGAGGAGGGACTTGGTAACCTATTAATTATAACATCTTCTTAGATAGCATAGTGCCAGAAGCAGCTTAGCTAAGTATACCAAGTAGAGTGGAAGATATCTTTTCTAACTATGCTTGAAAATCCAGAAGGCTTTTTTTTTCAATAAATATGACTACATACATTTTTAATAAAAATAACTTCATCATGGCAAAAAAAAACCATCATGAAGAGTTAAAAGACACACAGCAAATACAAACATACATACATATATATACACATACATACATATATATACATACATATATACACACATACATACATACATACATATATATATAGAAAGAGTTTTCACTCATATCATAGGTAAAGACCCTATCTTCCTAAAAGTGAACTGTCAGAATCTGTAAGAAAAAGAGTGGATAAGAATAAAGGTCCATATAGTCAAAGCTATGGTTTTTCCAGTGGGCATGTATGGATGTGAGAGTTGGACCATGAAGAAAGCTGAGCACCGAAAAATTGATGCTTTTGAACTGTGTTGTTGAAGACTCTTGAGAGTCCCTTGGACTACAATGAGATGAAACCAGTCCATCCTAAAGGAAATCAGTCCCAAACATTCATTGGAAGGACTGATGCTAAAACTAAAGCTCCAAAACTTTGGCCACCTGATGTGAAGAACTGACTCCTTAGAAAAGATCCTGATGCTGGGAAAGATCGAAGGAAGGAGGAGAAGGGGACAACAGAGGATGAGATGGCTGGATGGCATCACCGACTCAATGGACATGAGTTTGAGCAAGCTGTAGGAGTTGGTGATGGACAGGGAAGCCTGGTGTGCTCTAGTCCATGGGGTCTCAAAGAATCAGACATGACTGAGTGACTGAACAACTGAACTGAAGAATAAAGTCCACTGAAAAATGAGAGAAAAGTATTAGAGTTCAAAGAAAATATAATGACTATTAAATATATGAAAAGATGCTCAATCTCCACTGTAATAAGAGAAATGCAAATTAAAATATACTACAATGCCATTTTTCACTCATCAGATTGGCAGAACCCCAACAGTTTGATTATATACTTTGGTGAGGAAGCTATAGAGAAACAGACACTCTCTTACTTTCTAGTAGTTATAGGAACTCATACAACCCTGGTGGAGGACAATTGAGTGAAAAATCCATCAAAATTATAAATGAATGAGCCTTATAGTTCTGCAATTCCATTTCTGGGAACTTACTCTATAAATATGCTGATATGTGCAAAATGACACATGTACAAGGTTATTCATCAACACAATACTGAAGTAATAGCAGAGATTGGAGGAACCTGTTTGCAGGACAGTATCAAAAATGCAGGGAACAGACGTGGGGACACAGGGAGGGGCAGAGGGAGGAGGAGGCTGGGGTGACTGAGAGGGCAGCTCTGACATATGCAGCTACCATGGGTGAAATAGCCAGCCAGTGGGAAGCTGCTGTGGAGCGCAGGGCCCAGCCTGCTGCTCTGCGATGACCTGGAGGGCTGGGATGGGGGAAGCTCATGGGGAAGGGGTTATAGGTATACTTACAGCTGATTCATGTAGCTGTACAGCAGAGACTAAGACAGCATTGTAGGGCAATTATACTCCAATTAAAGAAGAAATCAAAGAAGAAATGGGTAATCTGAATAGCTCTGTATGTTAAATAAATTGAATGTGTAGTGAAAAATCTTCCCCCAAAGAAACCTTCAGGTCCAGATGGCTTCATTGGTAAATTGAACCAAGCATTTAGAAAACAAATACTATAATTATATACAAACCTTCCAGGAAATTGACAAGGAAAAAATAACTTTCTGTTTCTTCCTATCTTTCTCTTTTATTAAGCCAGCAGTATCCAGATATCAAAACCAAACAAACACATTGTAAGAAAACTAGAAACTAATGTTCTCTCATAAATGTAAGTGGAAAAATTCTAAACAAAATTTTAACAAATTAGAATCCAACAATATAATAAAAAGATAATATATCATAACTAAGGAAGATTTATCCCAGGAATGCAGGGTTGGTTTAATATTCCAAAAGATAAATGAAATTCATTAATAAACTAAAAAAGAAAGCTATATGATCATCTCGCTGGACACAGAAGCATTTAGTAAAATCCAACACCTATTCCTGATTTAAAAGAATAAAGCTCTCAGCAAAGTAGGAATAGAGGAGAATCTCCTCAACCTGAGAGAGGAGATCTACATAAAACTCACAAGCTAATATCACACTTCCCTGGTGGTTCAGTGGTGCTTGCCAATGCAGGAGATGAGTTAGATTCCTGGGTCAGGAAGATTACCTGGAGAAAGAAATGGCAACCGGCTCCAGTACTCTTGCCTGGGAAATCCCATGAAAAGAGGAACCTGGTAGGCTACAGTCCATGGGATCACACGAGTCAAACACAATTTTGCAACTAAACAACAGCATCATACCTAATAGCAGAAGACTGCAAGCTTTTCTTCAAAGGTCAGGAAAAAGGAAAAGATGTCCCCTTCTAGCATGCTTTTTAATATTTTACTGGAGGTCCTAGCCAATGCAACCAGGCAAAAATGATAATAATAATAATAAAGGGCCTTTCTAAACTACGAAGAAAGAAGTAAAACTTATGCACAGAGAACGTAGTTGGTGATACAGAAAATTCAAAGGAATCTACCTGAACTAATAATCAATGTTATACAATACACCCATGAAATAGAAACACAATGAATATATAAAAGTCAATTGTATTTCTGTATACTAGCAATGAATAATCAAATGTTGACTTTTATTTTTTTAAGAAAATGTTTAGGGAAGAAAAAAAGTGTGGCCCTTCCAGATAATTTTGGCTTCCCAGGTGACACAGTGGTAAAGAATCTGCCTGCCAAGGCAGGAAATACAGGAGACACAGGTTTGATACCCAGGTCAGGAAGTTCCCCAATGGCAACCCACTCCAGTATTCTTGCATGAAAACTTCCATGGGCAGAGGAGCCTGGTGAGCTACAGTTCATGGGGCCGCAAAGAGTCGGACACAACTGTATGAGCATGCACATACAGAGCAGATAATTTTACAAAGCTCTCAAAGCCTTTAACAACAACAACAACAAAAAAAAAACAAACCTGAATAAACATGGAATTTCAGACAGGCTTCACAAAAGAAATGTTCTGGGACACCTTTTTTCAGGCTCCCCATCAAACAGCCTGGCTGGGCAGAGCCTGAGATGCATGGACTAACCTTCTAAGATCACCAAGATGAGTCAAGGGGCCCAGATTCTGGTCTCAGTGAGGTCCCTAGCTCACATATAAGTGAGGTTCTTTCATGGTTCTGTCACGGAAGTGTATGTTCTTCCGTTCTTTGTCTCATCACAAGAAAGATTTGGAGTGACGGACATTAAAGCCCCCTCGGCGTGTCACAGCTCTCAGGTCTTGGATAGACCATGTTCTAGCTCTCAGGTCTCGAATGGATCATGTTATAGCTCTTAGACAAATCAGTGTTACAGCTCAGTGTTACAGCTCTATTTTATTTAGAAGATAGCAGGAAAATCCATCTCCAAGGTGTGAGGGCACGTCATCCAAAGACACGAGGAGAAGAGCGCCCTAGCGCATGGGAGAGTGAGAGAGAGCTAGCTTTGGCTCCTCTTTTTTTTTTTTTCGAGCTTCCATTTTACTTTGTTTTACTTTACAGTACTCTATTGGTTTTGGCATACATTGACATGAATCTGCCACGGGCGTACACGAGCTCCCAAACATGAACCCCCCTCCCACCTCCCACCCCACATCATCCCTCTGGATGGCTCCTCTTTTTATATGTTTCTCTCTCCCTGGGCCTGTCCTATGTAAATTGGGCCAGCCAGGAGTGTTGTTTGTTTTACCTGAGGTCCTCACTCCGGTCCTCGGACCTTCTTTTGTTTTATTTTCGCAGGCTTTTCCCTTCTTTGTCTTTTGATTTGATTGATTGATTTGAAGTCGCTCAGTCGTGTCCGACTCTTTGCGACCCCATGGACTGTAGCCTACCAGGCTCCTCCATCCATGGAATTTTCCAGGCACGAGTACTGGAGTGGGTTGCCATTTCCTTCTCCAGGAGATCTTCCCAACCCAGGGATCGAAGCCGGGTCTCCCACATTGTAGGTGGACGCTTTACCGTCTGAGCCACCAGGGAAGCCATTTTGGACTCCTTTTCCCTATTCTACCTACCTAACGGTTCTGACCACAAAAATGACGTGACCTCTGCCCTCCCTCTTCCAGTTGCACTGAAAATGGCCATTCAGTGTGAAAGCATGCTGGGAATGTAAATAAAGAAAATAAAGACAAAGTCCCAGGGTCAGGGTCAAGGTCAACTTTGCACAGACTCAGCTGTCTCACTGTCAAATAGGAAAGTTCCTTAAGCCATGGAGCAAAGAGACTGAGGGTGAAGACAAAATCTGTCCCAGAGGTCTTGGGCCAATAAGTTCCAAGAGCAAACACCACACGGAAAAGCCTGGAGAATCCAAAAGGCCATGTCTGTTCATGGGAGAGGAAGGAGAGAGGATTGAAACCCTGTCATCTTCCTAAAGGCCCCTATGTTAGTCTGCCATAACAAAGCACCACAGACTGGGTAGCTTAAACATTCTCACAGTTCTGGAGGCTGGGTGCCCAAGATCAAGGTGTTAGTAGAGTTGGTTTTTCTTCTAGCCATTTTCCTTGACTTGCAGAAGGCCATCTTCTCTGTGTGTCTTCATGGGGTCTTTTGTCTGTGTCTTAACAAGGGCACCAGTCATATGGGATTGGGGCCCACCCGCATGACCTAGTTTTAATTAAATTCCCCCTCTAAAGATCTTACCTCCAAATACAGTCACATTCTGAGATACTGAGGGTTAGGATTTCAACATGAACTTAGGGCTGACACAGGTTAGCACAGAACAGCTCACATTCTTTCTCTTCCTGCCTCCATTCTCTTCCATAAATTTCCAACAGCTGAAAGATCCAGAACCCCTGCCAGTTCTTATCACCCTCATAGATCAGGTCAGAGGGAACCAGAGCTGCTCTCACACACATCATCATTCACTCTGTCCTAAGCCTAAAAAGGCACTTCTCCTTCCATTCACATAGGGATTCCTAGCCCCCTACTACCAGAGGTTTCCATACACGTGGGACCCTAAGAGTGGTGACCTGAACCCCAAGCTGACCTTCCTCCTCCCTTCACATTCCAGTAAAGCACTCCTCCCACCCTCCCCCCTGCCCTGTTCATTTCAGGATTATCATATTCACAGAACCAACATGACCTATTTAGGCTCTGACCCACTTACAACAGAAATACCAATCACAAACACTATCCAGGAGGGAGGGGTGGAAAATAGATGACCACAAATTTAACTGATTGCAAATAAGAGGGAATGATGGAGAAGCCGCCTTCCCTGATTTAACCACTGCTGATGCTACTGTAAGTGTCCTGAGAGCGAGTTATTAAGGAAGTTTGGACCACACCCAGTAGCCCCTTTGGAATCAAAGCACTCTGTAGGTTTTCTGGTCTTACGAGTGTCCTAGAAATCAATGAAATAGGTCTGTTTACTTTGTTTGGCTCAAAGATGGGACAAGCATCTCCAAGTGTCTGGAGGAAATTTCCTGCCAAGGGGTGGGACAACCCACTGCACAAGTGTGAAAACCAGGGAATCAAGATGGATATTGGATCAAACTTTCCCATTCACTCCAAACCAAAATGAGGGGGGACTAGTCTAGTGGTCTTTGAATCAGGGGCTTTTGTAGTAAAGACATGTGAGGTAGCTGCCTGACTCACAACAATAGCTTATTTCCTTTTCTCTGGTCCATTTCCCAAGGGTAGCTGTATCTCTGCTCTGTGACTCTGAACCTCCTGTCACAGCTTATCAATTCCAAGAATGAAGCCTGATCCAAGCCTGAGCCAATCAGATTCTCTCACATAGGAATTTTAGACTTAAGGAGCTCTGCTATCTCAGACTCCTGGCAAGGGGGCAACTGGGAATTCTAGGCAGGCTTGTTTCGTGCCCTTCCTGAGCCCTGGCTAGTCTCTTCTGCAGATTCTGACACCGCCCCTATCCTTAAAATTAATTACCCACTTGGCTTACATTAGCCAGGGTCAGTTTCTATTAATTGCAATCAAAAGAATCATAAAATGATAACATTTCTTTTTATTCATCGTTTAGTCCCAGGACCTAACACAAAATTTTACCGTATGGTACATAACTCAATAACTTCATTTTAAATTTATGAAAGTCCAATTTCCCTCTGCCACTCTACATGAGATAAGATTAAGAACAATGACAGAATGTCCTGTGGTGTATGGGAAAGGATTCTTGGGTGCCAACCTTTCCTGAAACAACAGGTTATATAAAGACTCTGCTTCTGGTTTTCCCAGCGTTTCCCTGCTAAGATTTTCTAGTGGATTTTCTGTAGCAAAAGAAACCATCAACAAAATGAAAAAAAACCCACAGAATGTGAGAAAATATTTGCAAACAAACCATGAGGGATTGATCTCCAAAATATACAAAAAGCTCATGTAAATATCAAAAAAAACAAAGAACTGAATCAAAAAGTGGGTAGATCAAAATAGACGTTTTTCCAAAGAAGATACACAGATGGCCAGGAGGCACATGCAAGATGCTCCACATCATTGATTATTAGAGAAATGCAAATTAAAACTATGAGGTATCACCTTACACCGGTTAGAATGGCCATCATCAGAAATCTACAAACAATAAGCACTGGAGAGGTTGTGGAAAAAAGGGAACCCTCCTACACTGTTGATGAAAACGTAAATTGGTAGTCACTATGGAGCATGGTATAGAGATTCCTTTCAAAACTAAAAACAGACCTAGTATATGATCCACCAATCCCACTCCTGGGCATATATCTGGAGAAAATCACAATTTGAAAAGATACACGTACCCCAATGTTCATTGCATCACTGTTTACAAAAGCTAGGATGTGGAAAGTGAAAGAAAGTGAAAGTGAAGTCATATCTGACCCTGGACTGTAGCCTACCAGGCTTCTCCATCCATGGGATTTTCCAGGCAAGAGTACTGAAATGGGTTGCCATTTCCTTCTCTGGGGATCTTTCTGACCCAGGGATCAAACCTGGGTCTCCCACGTTGCAGGCAGATGCTTTACCCTCTAAGCCACCAGGGAAGCACCAGGACATGGAAGCAACCTACACGTCCACTGACAGAAGAATAGATGAAGATGTGAGTGGGATATTACCGAGCCACAGAAAAGAAGGAAACAGTGCCATTTGCAGTGACATGGGTGAAGCTGGAGAGTGCCGTACTAAGTGAAGTAAGTCGGACAGAGAAAGACAAGTACCACATGATATCGCTTATTTGCAGAATCTAAAGAAATGGCACAAATGAACCGATTTACCAAACAGAAGTTGAGTCAGATGTAGAAAACAAACCTGTGGGTCACGGGGTAACAGAGAAGGTGATGGCACCCCACTCCAGGACTCTTGCCTGGGAAATCTCATGGATGGAGGAGCCTGGTGGGCCACAGTCCATGGGGTCGCTAAGAGTCAGACATGACTGAGCAACTTCACTTTTCACTTTAATGCATTGGAGAAGGAAACGGCAACCCACTCCAGTGTTCTAGCCTGGAGAATCCCAGGGACGGGGGAGCCTGGTGGGCTGCCGTCTATGGGGTCACACAGAGTCAGACCCGACTGAAGTGACTTAGCAGCAGCAGCAGCAGCAGCAGCAGCAGCAGCATGGGAGATAAGCTGGGAGATTGGGATTGACATATACACACTACTATTTATAGACTAGATAATAAGAATCTACTGAATAGCACAGGGAATTCTATTCAATACTGTATAATGACCTATATGGGAATAAAAGCTAAAAAAGAGTGGATATATGTGTATGTATAACTGACTCACTTTGCTGTACAGTAGAAACTAATTCAATATTGTAAATCAGCTCTACTTCAATTAAAAAAAAAAAAAAAGAGCAGCATGACCCTTTTCCCTTTGCAGAGAAGTTTGCAAAGATTGCATTGTCTGGGATTAGTGATATCATCCTGAAGAATTCTTCATAAATGTCAAAGTCTTGAAAAGAAAATAAAATTTTCTCATGGAAACAATTACCTGATGCCAGATGCTCAGGAAGTCAGAGAAGGGGAAGTATTGGCTTTTAATCACTCCTGACTTGTGGGCGGAATTCTCAGTGCTGGCAAGAGCAGGCTGGAGGCAACGGACACGTCTCTGTCTTGCTGGGATCTGCTTATCCTAGGTGAAAATTCATGCATGGGCATCCTTACTGGAGGCCCTCACATTTATACCTCTCTCCACACATCTTCCATCCATTTGCAAGGCCTGGTCTAGGACTTGGGATATTCACCCAGCCATCCCTCCACCCAACCACTCACACTTTAATATATTCCCTGAACCCCTGGCTGGTCCTTAGACCCTACATCTAGGTGACTGTGCCAGGATCAGCAACGTTGTGATAGGACAACCCTCTAGGGTCACTCCAGGCCATCCACTCACCCCTAGATTTCTAGGACAACCTTCTAAATAATCTCTCTTACCCCAACCTCTTGCTTCTATAGTCCAACTTCACTGCAGCAATACTAGCTTCTCAAGATGCCAACTTAACCATGTTACTTTTCTATTCAAAACCTTCAATAAAGCTCAGACTCTTTGCTTAAGATTCAAAAACACCCACAACCTGAATCCAGTCTATTTTTTAAACTTTTATCTTGAATCTTCCAAATTTATCTCCTGCATGAAACCTCTACTCTCACACAAGCAGCCTGCCCACCCGCCTCACTGCTGAGCAGATGGGCACAAGCCTGGAGTTTCTAGAAGCCATGTTGCCAACATGTGGGGGAAAAGAAGCCAACACAGAGAAAGCAGGACTGAGAGATGGAGAGAACGGTTCCTGATGACATTGCTTGGGAACCAAGATTGGCCTCAAGCTACTTCTACCTCTGGAGGTTTGGGCTATAACTTTTTTTTTTTTTTTTGGCTTTTGCTTAAACCTTTTTTTTCCATTCACAAACAAAAGGGAATTCCTCCCCATACCCCTCATGGCCCATTTTTAATCCCTGACTCCTCTTCAAGGTCCTCCAGGATGTGGCCACAGCTCTTATCTCTAACTCTTGAGGCTAAAGAGTTATTATTCATGGGAGCCTTTCTGTATATAGCCTAATGACAGGTATTTCTTGATCCTTGAAACAGGTGAGGTGCTCTTACTATCACCAATCCCTTTCCATGGCCCCCTTCCACCCCAACTTGCTGAAACCAACCCATGGCTCAGCAGTCAGAGGCACAGGCTAGGGCAGCCCTGGGAAACTCAGGAGGAGCAATGCTGTCCAATCCGCCTGAGCTGATGACCCAGCCTCCCATTCAGAACCCATGCTGGCTGAGTCTTGGATTCCAGCAGCCAGTACGGACAAGTTGACAGCCCACAGGGACCAGCCGGCAGGAAGAAGGTGAAAGAAGGTGAAGGCAGAGAGAAAGGAGAGGTCAAAGTCAGAGGAAGAGAAAGCCACGTTCTCACCTAGGCTGAGACTATCTGCAGAGCCATGGGCTGAAGTCAAGGAAGATGCCGCCCTGGAGTGTAACCTGCAGACCAGCTGATACCTAGGCCACCTGAGGATGCTCTGCAGCTTCTGCTTGTGGTGCCATTTCTCCACTTAACCCTGAAGCACTTCTGAGACCAACCTGCAAGGGGGCCTTCAGAGGGCTTCCCGTCCCACAGGGGCAGGTCCACCCAGGGGAGCGGCCGGCTGTCAGCACAAGTCTGCTCACACCCTCTCACCTTCCCCTTCTTTAGCAAAGCCCAGAGTCTCACTGCCCTGAGAGGTGGGGTGACTCAATGCAGCCATGGCCGGTCACCTCGGGAGCCCAAAGACAGACTCCTGGGGGCACAGCACCACACACATTTCTCCCAGGCCTGTGTCTCTCCACCTCGGCTGCCACTCAGAACCCATTCAAGGACAGAACACTTTTTCCTCCAGTGAGAAAATTTGTAGGGCGAACAAGGTGCCTTGGGTAGGAGCCACAGGTGACCAGGCTCCTTTCCTCCGTGAGCTTGGCAAGATTTGAAACGGTGTTTCCTGACAGCCATCCAAAGAGCTCCAGAGTTGCAGGGAGGTATCTCAGGGCCTCTACAGAGGGTAGAAAGGAGACAGAAAGTCAGAACGCAGGTGTCTCATCCCACGGACCCTCAGCAGCCCTACCGACAGCTGTCTATCATCATTTCTAGGTTTGGAGTATGTATTTTTGTTGGGTTGTTTTCGTCTTGCTTTTTGACTATTTTAACATTTTTAAAAGTGTACAGCTCAGTGGCATTAATGTGAGTGCACTCACATTTGTGCAAACATCACTCCCTTCCTTCTTTCCCCAGAACTTTTCATCTTACAAAATTAAAACTCTGTCGTGTTAAACAATAATGACCCGTTCCCTTCTCCCTCCAGCTCCTGGCAACCAACATTCTTCTCTCCGTCTCTAATAATTTGATGACTCAGGTACTTCATACAAATGGAATCATACAGTGTTTGTCTTTTTGTGACTGGCTTATTTTACTTAGCATAATGTTTTCAAGGTTCATCCATGTTGTACCATGTGTCAGGATTGCCTCTCTTTATAACAGTGAATAATATCCCACTGTATGAATATGCCATATTTTGTTTATCTAGTCACCCATCGATGGTCACTGAGGCTGTGTCCATGTCTTAGCCATTGTGAAGAATGTTGCTGTGGACATGGATGTGCAAGTATTCATGTCCCCACTTGCCATTCCTTGGGACATATATACAACAGTGGGACCGCTGGATCTTATGGTTGTTCTATGTTTAATTTTTTGAGGAATTGCCATACAATGTCTCAGCAGGTAAAGAATCCCCCTGCAATGCAGGAGACACAGGGGACACAGGTTTGATCCCTGGGTTGGGAAGATTCCTTGGTGCCGGGGTCCAGCCCCAGTGGATCCAGGGAATTCAAAGAGGGGACGGCATTGGCGAAGAAAACTTATTTATTTATTAATATAAGATTAGATTAGGAAGAAATAGTGTAGTCGGAAAGTTTAGTGGAGAAAAGAGGCTGATTAACTTGGTTTACGTGGAAAGCCAATAAAGTTCCAGACAAGGAACTTGCACCATCTACGTTAGGCCACCGGCGCCCGTTTGAATATCGGAGAGTGCCCTGCCTTGGGCTCGCTCTCTTACGGATCTTAGAAGCTGGGACAAGTAAGCAGACATGACGAGCCTCCACGCCCCAGATGGTAATTCAGCCGGAAAAACAAAAGAATGATGTGGGAAAGCCCATCATCGGTGCAAGACTCCAAAGACTCCACTTTCAAAATCAGCTTATATACCCCAAGTTGCACATAAAGAAATAATGGAATATGCAGTTATGCAGAGGCAGCAGTCTGACCCTCACTGAGACAAACAAGGCTTTCTATTTGCATACCCTCCCGTATACAAAAGGTGGTTTACATTATCTTCTGGCCAAGAGGCCTGTTAACATTTTTATGGCTCTCTTCCTGGATAATTGTCTATCAACCAGAAAACTCCTTTTCCCTAGAAGTGTTTTTTCTTTACTCTGCATCACCCTCAAAGTACTAAATAAAGTTACATTCCTGTAGAACAAAGGTGCAGTGGGTTATAACAAAGAAAGCACTCAACTCAAAGATCTAATGTTGCTAATACCAGGTCTACTACCTGTTTTTCTATATACCAACTATATCTAAAAATAAAGGATATGAAAATTTGCAGCAAGTATTGGCTCAACAAATGAAACCTTTAATCAGTCCTATTCTAATGATTTTGACTCCTCGGAAGCCCCTGCATTCCTAGGATGTTTTAAGCTTCCTGTGCCTCCCACAGTCGGGAGGCCTCAAACAATCACATGCGCAGCTGTACGAGTCCTGCAGGCAGGCTAGAAAGCCATCAGAGGGTTTTTGGATTGAAACACTCGTATTATGCCCAGAAGACTTATCATCTAAAAGCTCTAAATTAACTTTTTCCAGAAAAAAGGTGGTGGGGGGACAGCCCCCTGTTAATGTCAGAAGAGTAGGTGGAAAGCATAACACAGTAAAGCAGGCAGACTCTGGTTTTGGGAGGTGGATGCTCAGGAAATTCCAGGGGGAACCCTTGAAGCCTAATCACATCCTTACGTTTTGCCAGGCTTCCTTCCACATGATCTTGTCACTGGTGGGATTCCTCACGCTGGCCCCCGGCACCTTGGAAAAGGAAATGGCAACCCACTCCAATATTCTTGCCTGGAAAATCCCATAGACAGAGGAACCTGGCGCACTATGGTCCATGGGGTTGCAAAGAGTTGGACATGACTGAGTACATAAGTGCATACTGTTTTTCACAGCAGCGACACCATTTTACATTCCCACCATCAGGGTACAAAGATTCCAATTTCTCCACATCCTCGCCAATGCAATTCTCTGACACCAGCTGGGTGTCCTCTCATTTGACTCAATTCTGACACATCTACCAAGAGAGAGCATCAGATACCACAGGTTAAGTGCTCTGTCCTACAAAACTGTCCCCTCCCCCTCCCAATTTCAGACACAAGTTGCAAGCCTGGTTGTCACCTGTAATTCTGACCAATCTGCTCTGGATTGAAAGTGTCCGGGACCTCCTCCTTCAGCTTGATTGATTTTCTAGAGTGGCTCACATTACTTACTAGGATATCAGTTTATCATGAAAGAATGTAACTCAAACGGTCAGAGGGAAGAGGTGCTTTGGACACGGTTCAGGTAAAGGGCACAGAGCTTCCACGCCTCTCCAGGCACACTGTGCTCCCAGTAACTCCACAGGTTCACCAACCCAGAAGCTCTCCAAAGCCCATACTTCTGTTTTTCACAGGGGCTTCCCAGGTGACACTAGTGGTAAAGAACCTGCCTACCCAATGCAGGAGATGTAAGAAAGAGACATGGGGTTGATCTTTGGGTCAGAAAGATCCCCTGGAAAAGGGCATGGCAATTTACTCCAGTATTCTTTCTTGGAGAATCCCGTGAACAGAGCAGCTACAGTCCATAGCATTGCAAAGAGTCAGACCCGACTGAAGTGACTTCACACGCACACGTTACTTAGGTATGGTTGATTAAGTCATTGGCCATTGATGATTAACTTGACCTCCAGCCCCTCTCCCCTCCCGGAGGTCAGGAAGTAAGACTGAAAGTTCCACACCTCCAATCATATGTCTGGGACCCTTGGCAACAGCCCCCATTAGGTTACCTAGGAGCTTTCCAAAAGTCACTCCATTAACATAACAAAAGACACCTTTCCAGCTCTCATCACATAGGAATTTCCAAGGGTTTAGGAACTCTTTGCCAGAAATGGGACAAAGATCAAATACATATTTCTTGTTATAAACAACAATATCACAGGTCTGTAGTATTAGCATCCCCCACAGATGAAGGAGCAAACCAGAGCCTAGAGAGGTAATCTGCCCAGCCCACAAAGCTGTATGTGGGGGCACCAGAGCCAGGATCTAAGTCCAACAGTCTGGCTCTAGAGAATCAGTGCTCTTAACCACCAAGCAAAGCCAAAATTGATGTCCCATTTGCAGATGAGGAAGCCCAAGACCCATGTCACAGTGGCATGGCTGCATAGTAGCAAATCTAGGCCTTCTAAGGTCAGGTTACTCTCACTGCTCCATCTGATTGCCAAATTCCCAAAGTAGATTTGAACAAAAATGAGGACAATGAGCATCCAACTGCCTTCCTATTCCTAGGACCCAACACTCACTCAGATAACTCACCTCGGTCCTCCACTTTCCCGTCTTCAGTCCTCTGCTCTTTATACGGAGTGAAATAAATTCACTACATTGAAGGGTTTTCTCCCTCTCCTTCTCCTTCTCCCAACCTCACCGACTCAGTCTTCAATCTGCCACCATAAATCACTAGCAATTCAAAAAATGGTTTCTGAGAAAATGGGCCTTCGTGGCTTGATGGATGTGTAAATTTCCATCTCCTCCATACACGTCTCACTTTTCAAAGGGAAAAAAAGTCTTTATTGGCGTTAGCACATTTATGAGTTTAAATAAAAACAAATACATCTCTATTGACTGTAGTTATTATGCTTGGTTTCATGCAAGGTAAGTGCTTCAAATAAAAATAGATTGGTCAGAGTGAGTATGCATCAGGTCCAATAATGATGCAGCCTGTTTCCGTAGCGTATGTGTTTCACTTAATGTTCCCCCAGCTTGCAGGAGAGGAAGCACGTTGCTGCATGGAGCTTTTAGGCTCCAATCTTTATTGGCGTTAGCACATTTATGAGTTTAAATAAAAACAAATACATCTCTATTGACTGTAGTTATTATGCTTGGTTTCATGCAAGGTAAGTGCTTCAAATAAAAATAGATTGGTCAGAGTGAGTATGCATCAGGTCCAATAATGATGCAGCCTGTTTCCGTAGCGTATGTGTTTCACTTAATGTTCCCCCAGCTTGCAGGAGAGGAAGCACGTTGCTGCATGGAGCTTTTAGGCTCCATTTTCTGTCTAAATGCTCCGGGTAGGTGTGAATGTTTATTAGCGTCATGAAATACATCTGGCAGGCAAAGCCTGGCCTTTGCAGAAGAGACTGAAGTGCAATTGCTGAGGATGGGCCAGACCAAGCAGAAAGTGCAAACCCTGCGACATGTTAGCCCAGCACCAACCCATCAAGTGTGTGCGCAGTAACTACTGTTTGCCTGTTGCTCAAGAAAGGGCCAACCTCGGACTGAATATTTAGAATTACTTTTTTAAGCATGTCTCCTAGGATGGGGTTGTAGCTCATGAAAGGGAGGACATCTCTCTGTTTTGATCATCACACGTTCCCTTAGTCAGGTTAAAGGCACAGACCTGGGCTCAGACAACCTGGATTCAAATTACAGCTCCATCATTTAAGTAGTAAGCAAACATTTATGGAGCACCAGCTGTATACCAGAACTTTTTCTAGCTGCTGAGGCTATAACAGTCTGTTTCTATGAAGCTTACAGAGGAGGTTTAACCTTGAGTAAGACACACCTGTTGAACTTCAGATTCTTCATCAGTAAGATAAGGATAATAGTACCTCCTTCATGGGGTTGTTGTAAAATTTAAATCTGATCTATTTAGCACAGGATCTGGCACATAAAGGGCTGAATGCCGGCTTCCAGCATTATCGTTGGCGGGCAGGACTCCTTCTTTGCAGCACTTCAAATCCTTTTGGCCTTTCTTCTTGTTCTAGCCCCGATTGCAGCCAACAAGTCAGTGTGGCTTTTGACAGGCTCCTAAGGAGCCTGACAGTCCATCCACCTTCATGCCAAGCCTTGGCCCCCATGTAAATGCAACCTGGAACTACAGTGGAGCTAGCATGTTAGGGAGAACCTTTAGCTGTGGTGTTGTGGGTTGAACTGCATCCCACAAAAAGCTATACCGATGTCTTAATCACTGTAACCTAAGAAATACATATGCCCTGGCACATAGCTCATAAACCCCTTGGACTCTTCTGAAGTCCTAAGTGTACTTCTCCAATGCATGAAAGTGAAAAGTGAAAGTGAAGTCGCTCAGTCGTGTCCGACTCTTAGCGATCCAATGGGCTGCAGCCCACCAGGTTCCACCGTCCATGGGATTTTCCAGGCGAGAGTACTGGAGTGGGGTGCCATTAGTCCCAAGCCAACATTTTAAAGTCAGTTCTTGGCATGCTCCTGGACCCTAGTAGAAAAGGGCATCAGACTATGGGACGGCAAATGATCACAAGTTGTCACCAAACGTTCTGTTATGAAGTAGATACTGTCATGTCCACACAGTGATGGGTGAGCTCACGAGCAGTTCAGCATACAGTGCAAGTGGGCTGCAGAGGACTCAGGGAGTACGAGTTGCACAAGTCAGCTGCCCAGCACCCCTACCAATTTTGCACCAAACCTCTTGCAGCTGATATCTATACGCTTTGAGGAGCTGATGAAGGGTGAAAGAATTTGAACTTGTTTCCTGGATGGGTCAGCATGTTGTGAGGCTAGAAGCTAAAAATGGGCTGCTTTGGCACTAACATTCTTCTCAAAAGGGATCCTTTCTCAAAGACAGAAGAGAATAGTGAAGGAAATTCTCCCAGTGGGTGCAGGCTATTTTGAAAAGACCTGAGTAAGAATATACATACCCATGGCAACAGAGATTGGCTTAGTTTATTCATCAGGGGACTGGGAAGAATGATACTGAAATATTGATGACAAGGAGAACTGGGAAGGAACCACGTAGATGGACCTCAGGAATGGGAACATGAGCAAATAGACAACAGGTGGGTAGATTTCAGTGGGTCTCTGCCTTAGGCCACCAATCCAGTGCTTGCGCACTGGAATTATAATGATTAGCATTACAGGGGAGAGGTAAGGGACAAATAGCATGGACCCCATCAAACCCAGGATTATCTACTGGTGTTGCTGAATAAAGGAATTGCCAGCAATAGAGATCCACACTGAGCCTCTACTATGATACCTTATAATGGATATAATGGGTATGATGTTTCCAGGAAACTTTTATTGTGACAAACAATTTTATTTAATGATTTTTTTTAACTATAACTGTATGTTTCCATGAAAAAATATAAATGTTGAAAGCAGAAACATAATGTTTATAAGTATATAGAAGAAATAAGTATTTAATAGAAAATAATCACCAAATATTAATGGTGTGTCTCAGCACAGTAATGATGCTAAAACATTATCATTATTACTGACTTGTATCAAACTACATTAAAATAATGTAAATTTTTTTAACTATAACTGTATGTTTCCATGAAAAAATATAAATGTTGAAAGCAGAAACATAATGTTTATAAGTATATAGAAGAAATAAGTATTTAATAGAAAATAATCACCAAATATTAATGGTGTGTCTCAGCACAGTAATGATGCTAAAACATTATCATTATTACTGACTTGTATCAAACTACATTAAAATAATGTAATTGAAAATCCTGTTATTGATACTACAGTGAAGAAATGTGTGTATACAGTGACAGACATGTTTACTTGCTCGGTTGTGTCTGACTTTTTTGCCATCCTTTAGACTGTAGCCCACCAGGCTCCTCTGTCCATGGGATTTTTCAGGCAAGAATACTGGAGTGGTTTGCCATTTCTTTCTCCAGGGGATCTTCCCAACTGATGGATCAAACCCACATCTTCTGTGTCTCCTGCATTGCAGACAGATTCTTTACCCACTTTACCCACTAAGCTATCAGGAAAGCCCCATACACATGGATGTAAAACAATGATACTTTAGGTAAAGCAACCAATATGTCTCTGTGTTACCTTTTGTCTTAGCACTCACAATGTGACACTAATTGTAAATACAACTTCACTGAGGTTTATTAAAGCGTGAACACTTTTCTCCTATAACTTTCTAAACTATTTAGAGGCATCTTCATCTGCAAAATATACACATTCTCTCTGCCCACACAATTCGTATCTTCATTCTCAAAGAAAAGGGACACTGATACAGAAAATAGTAATGATTTCAATATACACACTTTACTTGGCAGAGGGTGAATTTTCTCAAAATATAAAGGTCAGTAGTTCAGCATCTTTCTATTGGAACACAATAAATAAGTAGGAGACATTGCTTGCATTGACCATCCAAATTTTATTCCACCAATATGTATCAGACAATAGCGTGAGGGATTCTTCTCAGGTCTAGTGTTCTTATCTTAAATCCACCTGAATCTGAGTCTATTTACTCACCTTCAGAGAGTTGGCATCTGTTAAATATTTCTCATACATTGTCATTTTTAACTACAATGTATTAATGAAAAGGATGCTAACTTCTATCATGCTCAAATAATAAGCAAGCTACCAGACTAGATAACTGAGTAATGCCAAAAACTATAAGGAAGTAGAAATTCATGAGCTTTGTTTATATAAAACAGAAAAGTAATATGAGTTTTTCAGCTACTGATATCCTAAAAAAGCAAGCAAATAAGAATGGTCTAGGGAAGAAATACAAAAAGTAAAATAAAAGTGTCTGCAAAGGCTCTAAGGCTGGATTTCTTTTTTTTTCTTGGCCATGCCATGTGGCATGTGAGATATTAGTTCCCTGATCAGGGATTGAAACAGTGCCCCCTCCTTTGGAAGTGCAAAGTCTTAACCACCAGAAAACCAGAGAAGTCCCTAGACAATGTTTTTTAAGGCAAGTTCTTATAATTTTCAAAAGACAGGCAATTTCTAGGCTATATAAATTCATCTATGACATCAAGATGGCTGGTGTGATCCTAAATTTTACAATATAACTATATCCAAACAGTGCCCCCTCCTTTGGAAGTGCAAAGTCTTAACCACCAGAAAACCAGAGAAGTCCCTAGACAATGTTTTTTAAGGCAAGTTCTTATAATTTTCAAAAGACAGGCAATTTCTAGGCTATATAAATTCATCTATGACATCAAGATGGCTGGTGTGATCCTAAATTTTACAATATAACTATATCCTAACAGACTATAAATGTACATATGCATGTGTGTATTATAAATTTGTCTATTGAATGTGTGTTTTTATTTAAGATAAAATTAAATGGTGTCTAAACTTAAGAAATATTGCATTCCTTTAGTAGACTATTCTAAGATACACACATAATCTTCTACCAAGTTCTTATCCATCAATTCATCTGTTGTATCAATATTAATAAAATATATGATATGACTTGTAGAAAAAGAAAACTTGAATATCTATTCAACTAGACTGCTGAATAGAAAGAAATTGAGCAATTTTTGAAAGCTATTTGTTCAAATTCATTAAATTTTAAAATGTGAATATGCTCTGACCAGCAAATTAAGTTCTAGGAAATGCTATAAAGAGCAATCTACAAAGGGTTATATGTAGAAGTGTATTAACTGCAGCAAGAGTTGTAATAATATAACGAAATATATTAAATTTTCATCAATACAAAATTGACTAATTTTTATCTCCATAAATTGAAGTACATACAGCTGTTTTAAAAATGAAATGCATATTACTCACATAAATTAAAAAGTATTGATATATACAGATATACATTTATATGTAAATATATGATATATATAAATTCTATTTGTAGATGTTTGCCTGTCTATACACATATAGGCAACTTTTCTGAAGATAGAATTTATAAAATATAAGTTGCTTGTCATTGCACATTGTATAATATTCTTTTTATACTGGACTATAGTGATAGCTATAGTTAAAATAATGCATTACAATATATATGGAAGTGATTGACTTTTATAATTATTAAAAAAGCAATAATATATTTTATAACTTTGAACTAGTAGTCCTCTTTTAGATATCAATTATAAAGAAATAGTCAAAAATTCACTAAAAGATTTATGTTCAAAGTTGCTTATATCAGTGTTATTTTAAATTGCATTAAAAAAAGAATCCGGTAATATGTTCAGTTGCAGGACAATAGTTAATAAACTATGGAGCATTCAAATAATATATTTTAATCATTGAAAATATTTTAGAATATAATTTATGATCTTCGGAAATGCTTACAACATAATTCCAGTTAACAAAGAGAAGATAAAATTAATAAAACATATAAGTCAAGATTCTGTTTTTAAAATATTACCTGTACAAGCACATTAAAATTGGTGATAAATTAAGAGTTAAGAGTGAGAATGACAAATTGGCTTATTGGGAAAATCCTCCAAGAGATAATAGCTTAAAACACTGAAGAAATAAAAAGGAAAACAGGGGTTATGCTAATCAGAAAGAACCATCTTCCTGGAGCTTGAACAAGGTTGAGAAGTCAAGTAAGAGATTCCAGAAGAGGAAGTAGTATTCTCTAGGGTCAGTGTGCCAAATCGATTCAGTTGTGTCCAGCTCTTTGCATTGCTGTGGACTGTGGCCAACCAGGCTCTTCTGTCCATGAGATTCTCCAAACAAGAATACTGGAGTGGGTTGCCCTGCCCTCCTCCCAGGGATCTTCCTGACCCAGAGAAGGAAGTCTCATGTTTCCTGCATTGCAGGCAGTTCCTTTACCACTAGTGGAGGGGCCCTTAGCATGAGCAATATAATGTAAATCATCACATTCTCAATCTCCATTCTGTCTGAGGTCTCCTAAACACTCACGGTACTATGATCCTGAAAAAATATTCAATAACACTACAAATATAATGACATACCTGGTGACTGAATTTGGCTAGGATTATGCTCTAGGTTGCAGTGTTGTGGGTGCTGAGTGGGTTGGGAAAGTGATTAAATTCCCTAGGTAGATCTAAAAGAACTGAGGAGTCATGTGGGAATTTAAAAGAGAGAGAGAGATAAATCAGAAGCTATAAAATTTGAAGAACACCAAATTTTCTGCTGGTGACATTGGGTGTCTGAATCAAATTGTATTAAATCCCTGATGATATGGAAATCCAAAGGCAACACTTGAGCAGAGGGAGAATAAACACAATATATACATTTCTTAAGTATTAAATCCTTCCTGTAATTCTTTAAACTTTGACAGACTCGACTATAGTGACTGATAAAGTTGTAAATGAAATGCTGCTTTGAATTGTGGACTAATGGTTCAGATATATACTGGATTTAACTGTATTGATTTCATTAGAAGCAGCTAGCACAAAGATTCGGAGAAGGCAATGGCACTCCACTCCAGTACTCTTGCCTGGAAAATCCCATGGACGGTGGAGCCTGGTAGGCTATAGTCCATGGGGTCGCTAAGAGTTGGACACGACTGAGCGACTTCACTTTCACTTTTCAGTTTCATGCACTGGAGAAGGAAATGGCAACCCACTTCAGTGTTCTTGCTTGGAGAATCCCAGGGACGGGGGAACCTGGTGGGCTGCCGTCTCTGGGGTCGCATAGAGTTGGACACGACTGAAGTGACTTAGCAGCAGCAGCACAAAGATTCTGGAGAAGGCAATGGCAACCCACTCCAGTACTCTTGCCTGGAAAAGCCCATGGATGGAGGAGCCTGGTAGACTNGACACAACTGACATGACTTAGCAGCAGCAGCCTAAGTAAAGAAGCCTCCATAAAGATCCACAAAGCACTGTCCTTCAGGGTGGTGAACTCTTGAAGGTTTCAAGAGGGCGGCATGCCTAGAGAGGGCATGAAAACACTGCACCCCCTCCCCTATACCTTACCCTGTGCATCTGTTCCATCTGGCTATTCCTGAGTACTGTTCTTTTATAGTCAACTGGTAATATAGTAAGTACTCTGCTTTCCTGAGTTCTTTGAGCTACTCTAGTTCATTACTGAGCCTGAGGAAGGAGCTGTAGGGACCTCCAATTCATAGCTGGCCAATCATGAGTCCAGGTGACAACCTGGACTCGTGATTGACATCTGAAGTGGGAGCAGTCTTGCAGGACTGAACCCTTATGTGGGATCCAATGCTATCTGCAGATAGTGTCAGAATTGAGTAAAACTGAGGACACCCAGGTAGTTTTGTAGAATTGCTTGGTATGAGAACAAAACACCAAATATTTTGTGTCAGAAGTGAAGTACTGAGAGTAGCCCGTGAGTCCTAGGAAAACAGAGTTTTTCCCCTTTCACCCCAGTACCTATAAATACTATCTTATTTCAAATAGGGTATTTGCAGACATAACCAAGTTAGGACAAGGACATACTTAATTAGGGTGGTTCCCATGTTCCATGACAAGAGTCCTTATAAGGAAAGAAGGACTTGGAGATAGAGAGGGAAGAAGGCCACAACCACAGAAGCTAAGGAGAAGCAAGGAAAGATTGCTTCCCTGGAGCCTTCAGATGGAGAATTGCCCGTCAACTAGTTGATTTCAGACTTTTAGCTTCAAAACTGTAAGAGGATAAATTTTTGGTTTTGTGTGGTAATTTGTCATGGCAGCCCAAGAAAACGAATACACATGGAATGTAGAAGTGGATGGATACATCCTTCTTCCTTGCCCACCCTGGACAGATGGTCCTGGCATATGCTTCATATGGCTTCTCAGATGTCCTGCGTGGTCTGTCCCCCAGATACTCATAGCTGTAACCAACTCAGTAATGCCTCTTGTTGGGACTCTCCCACCTCCCTTGTTTTGCTTTTCCTGTTCCTCACTCCTGCCCTCCGGGATCACTCCTCAATAAAGGACTCCCACGTAAGCTATTTGTCTCAGATTCTGCTTTCTAGGAAACCCAGGCTAAGACAGCTGGTACCTGGAAGGCACATGGTTGGCATTCAATGCATGTGTATTGATTGAATACGTGAATGAAGATATATAAGAACACTCAAGCCTGCCCTCAGCATTTCCCAAGTGGCTCAGTGGTAAAGAATCCGTCTGCCAAGCAGGCGACTCAGGTTCGACCCTTGTGTTGGGACGATCTCCTGGAGAAGGAAATGGCAACATGCTCCAGTGTTCTTGCCTGGGAAATCCCACGGACAGAAGAGCCTGGTGGGCTATAGTCCATGGGGTCGCAAAAGGGTTGAACAGGACTTAGTGACTAAACAATAACAAATGCCACCCTCAAGAGGCTTTCAATTAAATTTTCAAGAGGAAACACACACACACGCAATAAAGAGAAATAAACCGTAGAGGCATCTGGAGGACAAAGGAGAACTTGACATTCCTAGCTGCCTGATGGAGCACAGGCTGTGGGTAGAGCAGCCGTCTCTAACATTTTCTGCAGCTTGGAGCCCTGATGCCTTCACACACACAGTAGTCAGGGTTCTTGACTGCAAACAACAGAATCCACTCTGATTAATTTAAGAAGAATAGCTATTTGGTAAAGGATACTAGAGAGCTCATAGAATTTCCAAGAGGACCAGTCTCTGAAGAACAGTATCTAATCACATCCTAAGTGTTTCTCTGGGAAAGAAAACAGCCAGGTGAAAAATAACAGTCACAAATCCGATTCTATTGGCTTTAATCTGGAAAATCCAGGAAGTCCACAGGGTGGCCTTGGCCTTAGGGAGATCACTCTAATCCAGGGGTGAGCCAAGAAGAGGGAAATGAACCATCAAACCCCACCACCCGAGAGACCTGTCTTAAAACTCCAGGCCCTAGGGGTAAGCTGATTGTAATCTCTTTTCCAGGGCTTTCCGATGTTACTAAAACATTTGAAGCTTTCATATGTGGTAAGTAGCTAAATCAAGATTGCAGTTGGGGTCCTTGATGTTCAAACCCTTGATGTGGTTTGTGAACAAGCAGAGGCAGCATTGCTAAGCTTGTTACAAATGCAAAACGTGGGGCTCCAACTCAGGGCAGCTGAGTCAAAACCTAAGGCTTCGTGGGATCTCCAGCTGATCTCTGCATACATCGAAGTTTGAGACGCACTTGTCTGGTTCCTTCCCTTAATTCTGATGGCTCTCAAATCTAGCTATATAATCATTAGATACCCCCCGACCACCAGAACTTTTAAAAATGTAGATTCCCAGGCTCCACCCCAGATGAGCCTATCGAACAGGCCTGGAAGGGGCCCAGGTCACTGTGTTTTTATTTTTAATTTCCGTGGAGGTTCTTTTGATCACCTAGGTTCGGGAACTGCCACCCTCCAGCAGACAGCTCTCGTCCCTCAATACTCGCCCTCTCAATCAGCACGGGGGCACTCTCAGGAAGGCCAGGAAGCCTCCACTGGCAGGGGCCACCTGGCGAACCTGGCAAACCTGCAGAATGGCAGCCCCAGCCCACAGATTCAGATTTCAAAATGCTGAACGGAGTCATCATCATACGACTGCTACTTCACAAGGAGCATATTAAAAGCCTCTCACTATAAATATAAATGATATGCAACTACGTGAGCGTGAATTGACTTGTGGTTCATGTGTTGATGTAGCTGTATTTTCTAGACATTTAATTAAACATTTATTAATTTTGATTTTGCAATTTTCTTTTTATGTACTGTGGCCAATATTTTTTTCCCCTACCTTGGGGTTCAAATGTTTACAAAAGGCCCTGAAGAGCTTGTACATTTCCCCACCATGTGCCATGCCCAAAGTGCTGAAAGGGTACAAACATGATGAGTCTAGGAAGGACTCAGGACTCTGCTTTTTTAACAAGAATGCCAGGGTGACCCTAGAGGTGGTCCTCAGACCACACCTTGACCACTGGCCTTCAGAGGAGGGAGGGTGATCCCCAGGGTGAGCCTGCATTACCACTAGTTGGGAAGGGAAGGCCATCTGGGCTGGTGGGGAGGAGGGATGAAAAGAGCTTTGCTGCCCCTGAGGTATACCCCCATGACTCCCGAGAAGCCTCTGGGCCAGGGCATATCCCCATAAATGTCACCTAATACAAAGCACCAGGCATGCAGGAGATGCTGCAACCTCCGATGCTACTCAGCATGGCTCAGACTGTCCCCAGGACCAAAACTGAGCCCCTACTCCAAGAAAAACCCAGCTGAATTGAAAGGCTCACAAGGTATGACAAAGTACACAAGAGGACAGTTGTAGGAAACAGGATTGTTGAGTTGGAAAAGAGAAAGCCAGATGACCCATGATAGTCTCCAAGCAAATGGTAAAGAATTATGTGGGCATGAAGCCTTCCCGCCAGAGCCGGGGCATCTGGGCCTGGCACAGAGCCCAGTGGGGCAGGCCTGCCAGAGCCTCTCTGTGAGGTCTGAGGAGCTTGAAACCCATAGAAGCCCAGGGTCAGGAAGAAGGGATGAAATCTAGTCCAGCTCTCAGACCTAGTCCCAGCCAGTCCTCCAAGGGACCAGGTCGCAAGTCCAGGGATGGTGGTGGGGATGTTGGAAATAAAAAAGTGAAGAGAGACATCTCAAGAAAAGAGCTGAGATGCAGAATGGCTTTAGGACACTACCTCCCAGCTGAGGGTGACCCCAAAATTACATCCAAAGAAATGCTCAGCTCTTACCCTACTCCTTGTAGGCTTTCCTCATAGCTCAGTCAGTAAAGAATCTGCCTGCAGTGCAGGAGAACAGGGTTCAATTCCTGGGTCAGGAAGACCCCCTGGAGAAAGAAATGGCAACCCAATCCAGTATCCTTGCCTGGAAAATCTCATGGACAGAAGAGTCCGGTGGGCTGCAGTCCACGGGGTTGCAAAGAGTCAGGCACGACTGAGCAATGAACACTTCCTTACTTACCCACCTCCCACCAAGGCGTGCTTCAGCAGAGAGGGGACAGCCTTGATGGCCCAAGAACTTTCAGAGAAAGAATGGACAGCCCTGGAGAGAGACCTTGGGAAGGTGGTGGCATCCACCAGCAAACAGTGGGGGAGCCTGGCGAGGCAAGAGCCTGTGGACTCAGGGGAACCAGAAACGGCCGCAGAGCTCTGAGACTGCAGACCAGCTCTGCCATCACAGATCGAGACCCCGCCCCCAGCCGCTCCCAGATGCGTCAAGCATGGCAGGACTCTGCAGGGCTGAGATCCCGGGTAACAGGTAAAGCCAAGCAGCAGGAAGGGAAACAGGTCATGGCCATCCACGTGACCTTCCAGCACTCTCATACCCTTAAGGCCTGAGAAATAGGCCACCAGGGTTAACAGTGAGTGGTAGTGACCAGATGGCCATCACCAAATCAACCAGGGAGCTTAAAGCCACTGACCTTGATCCCTTCCTCAACGGCAGATGCCCTGGGTACCTCAAAGAGTCTGTAGATGTGAGCAAAATCAAGAGAGAAAGGAAGCAATCAACACATACCCTACTGGCAGCTACAGATGCGGCTGGGTGATTAATTCCACTTACCCTTCCTGCACATCCCAAACCAGGCATTGTTATCCCCGTCCTCAAGGCTGGAAACAGGCACAGAGAGATTTCATCTCTTGCGCAAGGTTACACGACCAGCACACACAGGAGCTTGTGTTTGAACCCACTTTAGTTCAACTCCACAGCACAGGTTCTCTCCCCTGTGCTGTCTGTGCAGCATTGGAGGCAGAACTAATGAAAGAAACGGAAGCAGGTCACGCTGTGAACGCCTGGTTTCTGAGGCTAACTGTGTCCATAAAGCCCTCATAATGCGGCACCAGGAGAAACTCATCCTCTGTTCCACCGCCGACACCGAGTGGCACAGAGATCAGGAGACAAAAACCTTCTATGCTCCACTGTCTATCCGCTGCCTGCTCAGTTCCCAAGGAGAGCCATTGCTGACATCCCTCTGCCAGACCCTGCCCCAGGGGACCTGTGAGCCCCAGCATCCAATGGGTCGGTTATGCCAGCTGCCGAGAGGGTAAGAGGCAGGGCCCTCAATGGCACCAGACACCATGCCCTCCACTTGGCACCCTTCAGCACCTGATCTCCACACCCATGGCACGCACACTACTACTGACCCCATGCTTGGCTTCTGCAGTCACTCTGGCTTCAGGACTGCAGAGCCCTGCAGCCTCCAGAACAGATGTTCCCCTCGCACATGGCTGGACTTGGATCTTGGCAGTGGTGGACAAGCATCATTGACCAGGGTGGATGGGCAGCTGCAGAGAATGAGAAGGCGGCCCCAGCGCCCACCTCGAGCCCATCTCCATTGGCAGCACAGTTGCTGCCTCCCTTCCAAGGGAAGAGAAGGCGAGGGCCCCTCAGACAGCTGTGCACGCCCAGCCCACCCCCTCCTCGCTGGTTCCCCTGCGAAGCACCCACAAAGCAGCAGAGGCACAGCCCCCTCTACCCAAGCACCGCCTTGCACAGCCCGGCTGTCTCTCTCCCCTCCAGTTCCCGCTCACCGAACATCTCCTAGTGCTTATTCTGCTTGGATGGAATGACCCTTCTATTACTGCACAGTCATCACTGTTGTGGGGATTTATACTTGTGGTTTCAAGAAAGACAAGGAGCACGTTGCCGAAAAGGCACGGCAAATGACGCTCCAGCACGTGCGGTGTCCTCCCTGAGTGGAAGGACTACACCTGATTTTTATTTTCTTTCTTTCTACATGTACTGTATTTTCCTTGTGCTACTTACAATGCTTTTTTTTTAAATTCACGTCAAGCTAATTGGCATCTCATGTCTGTGGGTCCTCCTTTGGATGTTGAGAATGAGGTCCCCTCAGTAGGTCATTTGTAATGACAAACCCTATGTACCAGGGATGACCTAGGGAGGGTGGTACCCTTGGGCCTGAAGCAAGACTTAATTAGAAGGTATCAGAAGAGAGTATAAAATAGGAGAGACTTGGAGACCCACGAGGACAAGCTGGCTGGGGTAGGGTTAGAATCTGCATGTGCTATTTAGGGTCTTAAATGCATTTTTTCCTTTGGCTTCCTCTAAATGCACTCACAATCTTGAATCTCTGCATCTTTGGACTGCATTGAGAAGGACTAAGGAAGATGTTTGCCTGCACTGGGACCTAACCTTTAAAGGGAGGAATAGCGCATCCCTGGGATCAGTGTTTCAGTGACCACAGGGAACCCCTCTCCCACCAAAGACAACTGAAACTCGGGGAGCCCTTGAGTTACACCATCCTTCCCCACCTGCAAGGCCCTCCTGACAATGCTGACATTTTTGCTTTTGTTTTCATAAGGATTATGAAACCAGGATGGTTTTAATATGCAATGTGATTCATTTATGCGAGTACACATATACATACTCCCCACCGCCTCCATCTCCAAGCCCTAAAACACACACACTCACTCACAAGCTTCATTCAATCTAGCTGACCATTCTCTCCCCCTCAGAAGTATTCTTCACCATCAAAAAGCAGGGCTCACTCAGTGAACCCCTCTAGAGGGGCATCCTCCACCCGGTTGTCTGAGACTGTCACCCCTTTGACTGCCACAGACCCGAAGTCAGCACTCTACAACCTGTCACCTGGTTTTGTCAGTGGCACACAGCCCTTCCTGCACATCCCATTCATCTACGAGTGGCAGCTTTCACACCACCACAGGAGAGGTGAGTATTTGCAACAGAGATTGTAATGCCTGCAAAGCCAAAAATAGCGTCTGGCCTTTGACAAGTGTGCCGTCTTTTGCCATAGACGAAGATGTGCCTGGGGCTTCCTGGAGTCACGTGCTGAGCACCCCTTAGAGAGATCTAGGCAGAGGCCACCCAGGGCAGAGCCAGGCTCAGAAGGAACACTCACAGCTCCGGAACTCCCCAAACCCCTCCCAGCATATCTACCCACATGCTCAGCACCCTTATCCGGGCTATCAGAGGCAGTGATCTTGACAGAGAAAACTCAGGCGTGTGGCTTCAGGCTGACTTGGGAATCAAAAAGCAAGGCTTCTGGTATTATATTTCCTCATCTGCAAAATGCTATTCATGATATAGAATTTCTCTAATGGGAACACCGTGAGAATCAAATTAGAAACTGCAAGTTACATGTTGAGCAAAATACCTGCTACACAGCAAGGCTTCAACAAGTGTCAGCTCCTAGCTAAGGTGGTGGTGGAAGAATCAGTAAGAGTTGCATCATCAGCCTACAGGGCTTCACTCTAGTGAAAGCACCATCCACTTCCTAGCCTGCTGAAAACGTGGACATCAAAAGCAAGACCCCAGAAGGATGCCATTCACAGCCTAGCACCTGGAATCCACAGCAGGCTTGCAAGCTTCCTTCGGCTGCTGGATGCCGGCAGCAAGGTGCTAATTCTCTGGAATGATTCCAATAGGAGATTCTCTCAGGAACATCCAGTCTCCTAATTGCACAGCCCACATGCATGCACACACGCATACAAAACAAGGACGATTTAAGACATCTTCAAATTCCTATGTGGTCGTTATGAATGGACGGGCCAGAATTATACCTCATTTGCTATTTCTTAATGTCTTAGGAATTAAGCTTTAATTTTTTTTTTAATTTTAATTGAGTGTGTTTGTAGACTGGCCTGTGTGTGGGGAGCCAAGATACGGGCCACAGATTGGCAGACACCTCATCCTTCAGACTCTACTAGGACCTGTAGGGCAGATAACCCCATAGGAGGAGACGGGCTGTTCTAAAGAGGCAGGGGCATGAGGAGGATGCAGCAAGAAACACAGGTCCTTCTCACGAAAGGAAGAGGCCACACAGTGCAGACACAAAGGCTGGCTGATGCTTGTGCTGCCAAAGTCCCCCTGTTCAAGAAGATGTCCACAAAAACGATGACCTTCGACACCAGACGGAAAAGGACTGGGAAGGGCAGGCGTCAACCCGGCACGGTGAGAGGGAGGGAAGGTGGGCCCAGCTCCCTTCCTTGCGTGTGAAGGTGGCAGGAAACACACACACACACACTCCCACCCCCGCGGAACGCCCTCCCCCTTCTCTAGTCTCTCACCTTCCTCAAAGGTGACCTCCCGCACCATCCTCGGGAACGGGGTGGCAGGTCAAGCTGGAAATTAGCTTCAGTTGGTCTCCTAATGGCAGATATCAAGCAGGTATCGGATCAATCCAGCCACAGGCAGGCAGTGACGGGATCGATCCCAGGAGGACTGGTGCCTGTAGCTTTTTCTGTGCACACGGCCCACAGGCAGTGCCGGGAGACCTGTGGCCGCAGGGTAAGGCCCGTGTTTGAAGGAGACTTCCAGCTGCCCCTAAGTAACTGAAACAGGAGCCCCAGGGACTCACCCTGTCCTCTGACTGCCTGCCCTTGGCCCTGTTCTTGTGCACATTATCATCCTGATTTCCCAGATGAAAAGAAAGTCACCTGCCTGGGGTAAACAGGAAGTGGCAGAGCTTAGACTCAAACGCAGGTCTGTCCAACTCCTAGCCTCTTGCAGTTTAAAGATCACTGATTAAGCACTGTGTGTGTGTTGCTATGCATCAAGCCCTGGGTGAAAATGGGTCAAATAGGGTACTTATCACTACGAAACCTCAGTCCACTTCTCTACTTCTTCCCACACCTGTCTGTTCAACAGGAGTCACTGGACGAGAGTATTTTTAAGGATTCTTGACTCCCTCTCCAGAATATTCCATCTCTGTAGGTTTAAGGAAGTGAAGTGAAGTGAATTCGCTCAGTTGTGTCCGACTCTTTGCGACCCCATGGACTGCAGCCTACCAGGATCCTCTGTCCATGGGATTTCCCAGGCAAGAGTACTGGAATGGGTTGCCATTTCCTTCTCTGGGGGATCTTCCCAACCCAGGGATCAAACCTGGGTCTCCCACATTGTAGGCAGACACTTTACTGTCTGAGCCACCGGGGAAGTCCAGGTTTAAGGTTTAAGGAAGGATCCAGGAAATCATTGCCTTTTAAAGACTCTCCAGGATGGAAGTGGATAAGCTGAGGGAGAAGGGCTTCCCTGGCGGCTCAGTGGTTAAAGAATCCGCCTGCCAGTGCTGGAGACATGGGTTCAATCCCTGGTCCGGGAAGATCCCACATGCCGAGCAGCAGCTAAGTCCATGCCCCACAACGATTGAGCCTGGGCTCTGGATCCCGCGAGCTGCAACTACGGGGCCCACGTGCTGCAGCTCCTGAAGCGCACACAGCCCAGAGCCTGTGCTGCACAAGAAAAGCCGCTGCAATGAGAAGCTCACACGCTGCAGCTAAGGAGCAGCCCCTGCCCGCCGCGGCCAGAGACAAACCCTCACAACGAAGACCCAGCACGGCCAAACAGAAACATAAGTTTAGAAGAAAAGCTGAGCCAGAAATTCTGGTTCTTACCAATATACAGAAACATATATTTAAATAATGAGATTGTATGGGTGACATTTACTTTGGGGGGTGGTCAATAGTTATCAAATTAAAATTTTTCTAATTAAGGAAAAGCACCTCCTGGTGACTCTCAAAGTGCAGCCAGGTTTGGGAATCAACACTCCAGAGTGCTGCCTCCAGCATTTTTGGGGTTGCTGCCCTCTTTGATAAGAGATGGTAGTGGAGCAGGAACAAGGTGGCTGATAAGCACAGTCACACTAAGATTCTAGAGGCTGAGTAAGACACCACTCTCCCAAGGCACCACCATTTTAAAACAAAACCTTACAAATAAAGCACTGTTCACCCTCAAAAAATAAATCCCTAATGGTAAAATACAGGCACCATGTGAGGCAGGAGAGTCTCCCGACTTCGGCAAATAGCACAGCAGCTGTGTGCAAGAAAGAATCGGGGCCTAAACAAGCTCCATGAGGCCTTGTCCAGAGTGGAGGGAGGTGCCAGATGCTTCATCACTGACACAAGATGCTGTTTATGTCTCAGCTTTATCGAGTTGCAGGGATGGTAAGGCCTAGTGATTTATAGGCCAACCACCTGGATGGCAGCTGGGCTGTCTGAGACTGCTAGCCAGCTCAGGGCTGCCTCCACCAAGACACTCAGATCCCCTCAGATCAACCAGCCAAGCCCGGAAACCTCCACTGGGAGCAGAGTACCATGCTGGGAGCAGCCAGAGCCCCCTGAGGCCTTCCATTCGTCAAGGAGATTGAGCTTCCACCCTGCACCCAAGCCAAGGCTTGGACCTAGAGATTGCAGAGAAAAAGGCAACCACCCCTATGTCAGGGGCCCTGTAATCTGGCTGGACAGAGAAGATAAACCCATATGTCAAAGGTGAAGGCAAGACGGGAGGGTGACCAGGGTGAGGGATTTCTGGAAACCATAGCTTTCCAGGGAGGATGGAATAATTTAGCAGCAAATAGCCTAGATGACAGCTAACACCTACAGAGGCATTGTTCTAAGCACTTCATACCCATGAATTCATTCAATCCTCAAAGCAACCCTAGAAATATGGGCATCGTGCAAAGAAACTGCACCACAGAGATGTTAGCTGACCCGCTCAAGTCACACAGCTACCAAGCGCTGTAGCCAAAATGGAACTCAAGTGGTAATGCAAGCAGTGGTGTGCTGGGAAGCCCCTAACAGCTGGCTTTCCTGGGGGGTGGAGGACTGTTACATATGCTGATTTTCGTGGTGTAAATGCCCCCACCATGGCCGATTTCAAGCTACCTATGTGATGCCATTGAGCACAGAGCTGGGAAGAGATGGGCAATAGCATTCCATTGTATGGTCTTTCCAGAGAAGGCGATGGCACCCACTCCAGCACTCTTGCCTGGAAAGTCCCATGGACGGAGGAGCCTGGGGGGCCGCAGTCCATGAGGTCGCGAAGAGCTGGACACGACTGAGTGACTTCACTTTCACTTTTCACTTTCATGCATTGGAGAAGGAAATGGCAACCCACTCCAGTACTGCCTGGAGAATCCCAGGGACAGGGCAGCCTGGTGGGCAGCCACCTATGGGGCCATCTATGGGGTCGCACAGAGTCGGACACGACTGAAGCAACTTAGCAGCAGCAGCAACAGTATGGTCTTTCTACCATACAAGTTCAACAGACACAACTTCAAGAGCACAGTAAGAGTCAGACGTAGTAAAGTGATGAGTTCTTTCCTTTAGTTTTAATAAATCTGTAAGTCATTGAATTTAATTTTTAATCAAGATGTTAATAACTGATTCACAAAGCTCCTAAAATTTGGAAATTGGCTATCACAAGCTGGTACACACTGACTCAAACACACTACTGATCCAGAGTTACAACATTATACAAGACCAAGAAATGCAAGACGGCCCAGTCACTGTTCTAGGGGGATTTTACATGGAACATGAATGAGTCATTATACAGCAACTTCCCACCAGCTATCTATTTTACATATGGAAATGTATATGTTTTAATGCTGCTCTGTGACAACCTAGAGGGGTGGGATGGGGTCAGAAGGAGGTTTAAGAGGAAGGAGGACATATGTATACTCATGGCTGATTCACATTGTTGTGTGGCAGAACCCAACACAACATTGTAAAGCAATTATCCGCCAATTAAAATTTTTAAAATTAAAAAAAGAATGAGTGGTGTGTGGAAGACTAAAGTCAGAAGGAAACTTTTAAACAGACAAAAGTGTTCAAAGATAGAATTGACCTCCTAGGTTAGTACTAATTCCTGCTCACCAGAGAAATCCCACAAAGGCTAGACAAGTATTTGACAACTGGATAAAGCATAAGCTCCAGGTTGCTGTTAGATTAGTACTTTTCAAAGTCAAGTTTGAAACTTCATATTGTGATGTTGAGTCATAAAAATGAATTTCGTGAGTTGCAGAGTCAGTGTTTTTAAATGAAATAAAAGAAAATATTGGCATATTAAGTGTAATTTGACCTTGTACAACATTTGTTATATATTTGTTTATTTAATATGTGTGCATATGTATTAACAAGTATATGCATGTATACTGGGACATGTAAAAAACATAAAATTTTAAATTGTTAGTCATAATCAAAGAAGTTTGAAAAGTATTGGAATAAATGATAAGGTCCCTTCTAATCTTAAGATTCTACGATTCCATGTCCTATCAACTATTATTTGATAGCACTTCCTATCTCCCCAAAAGTTCAAGAACGGGGAGTGGGGACTGATCACACACATCTCCAGCCCCTGGCCCTGTATCTGACCCACCAAACGTCCTTAAAGACACATTCAGTGAAGGGGACAGTGACAGAAATAAGCATGAAAAATGTTTCCCTCCAAGGCCAGGAGCTCAGTTCAGTTCAGTCAGTTGAGTCACTCAGTCGTGTCCAACTCTGCAACCCCGTGGACTGCAGTATGCCAGGCTTCCCTGACCAGAGCCCATTCTGACCAAGGGAAGCTCCACCAGAATTTATGGGTGGAGACAGGCAGGGGAGTGACTTGCGGACAGAGATGAACAAGAGCCTTGTGCGGAATGTTTGCCTGGAGCTCCTGCTGCAGGAAGAAGGGTAAACTCAGGCCCAGGGTTGAGGAGAGAAGGGTGGCCAGGAGTGAGGAAGTAACAGAGAGAGCTGAGGAGAGGAGAAAGCAGCAGGCAAGACTTCGGTCTTGCCTTCACTTTCCCCCTCTAAATTCTGAATTCTCCGAGTACCAGACTCACTGGCTGGTCTGTCCCTGACACCGCTTCAGAAAGCAATAAATCACTTGTTCACTCAACAGACAGATGAGTTTATGAAGGTGGGATCCACTATAACAGAGTCCTACCACATATTCAAACAGGACTGCCTCTCATTTTGAAAGTTGTTAACAGGTTTCAGCTCCTTATAATCCTGGTGCTGGGCAAGGACCAGAATTCATTCAACAGAGATGTCTGAGACCCAGCTCATGTCCCAGCTGCATTTCTAGGTGGCCACGTATTACCAGCCACGCCCAGGTCTTGGTAGGACGGCCATGGGCTTCTCCCGTTTACAAAACTGAATCCAACAGGCCAGTTTGCTCAAACACAAGGGAGAATGCTCATCTGCCAATCTATGTAGAGAACTGATGGTAGAACTTTGAGAGCAGGAGAGAGTGTGTTTCACCTTTCTCATCCCTGCTCTCCCAGCTCCCAGGAAAGTGCTGAATAAGACTGAAAGCACTGGCTATCAGGGCAAGAGCCGAGTTAAAGATACTTTGCAAAAAGGTGCTAGAAGGCAGATCAAGGAGTACCACGCACACACGCATCCTGCCTGCAGAGAATTTTCAGAGGACAATTGGAAGGCACCGGCTGCAGGAGGCAGAGCAGAGCAAACTTCCCCAACCCAGGGCTCGAGAGGCTGGGCGGCTCCGCAGGAAGAGGGCAGGTTTGGAAGTCAAAGAAGCCAGTTCTCAGCTTTTGACTTTGTCCATCACCGACTCAATAGACATGAGTTTGAGCAAGCTCCGCGAGTTGGTGATGGACAGGGAGGCCTGGTGTGCTGCAGTACACGGGGTCGCAAAGAGTCGGACACGACTGAGAGACTGAACTGAACTGAACCCGGAAAGTTCCTGACCTTCCCTGAGACTTGATTTTGTTGCCTGTAAAACAGAGCTATCATCATCTACCATCCAGAACATTTTAAGGAGTCATGAATATAAGTGCCAAACATATAGCAGACATGCAACGCTAGTTGATACAAGCATTGAGAACTGGGTGGCAGCTGTGCTCCTCACTCCAGCCACGCCAACACAGGAGAGAGCCTCTCGGGGCAAGTTGCTGGCACCCCTTTGCCTGGGCAACCAGTCTCAGTGACAGATACACTGACGTGGCTTTTTCTGAACCCCAAATACCTAAGGTTGTTCCCCATCTTGCCCCATATCTCAGAATCATAGCAAAAGTGAAACTAATTTAAAAAATGGACAAATGTCTAGTCTCACCAGGTTTACATGTTTTTCAAATATTCTGTCTACTTATATTAAAATTAGAAAGAAAGGAAAAAAAAGCCCTTAAGGAGACAAGGCTGGAGATCAACAGCAGGTAGAATTAAGAAGAGAAAAAAATATTTGTCCCATAAAGAATTACTTAGAAAAACTGAGTTCAGCAAGACTGCAAGATCAATTTACAAATAGCAATTGCATTTCTATATACTCGCAATGAACAATCTAAACTAAAATTAAGAACAACAAGATTTACTAACAATAGCAAAGAGAATTAAATACTTTGGAATAAACTTAACCAAAAAAGTGCAAGCTTATTGTCTGAAAACTACAAAACATGTTGAAATCAAAGACATAAAAAATAGAAAACCATCCCATGTTCATGGATCAGAAGATTAATATTGGAAAGATGGCAGTACACCTCGAAAGTATGTATTGATTTCATATATCAAAATCCCTACTGCCTTTTTGCAAAAATTGACAAGCTCATCCTAAAATTCATATGGAAATTTAAGGGATCCAGAATAGCCAAAATGATCCTGCAAAAGAACTAAGTTGAAGGACTTATACTTCCCAATTTCAAAAGTTATTTCAAAACTACAGTAATTAAGACAGTATGGCACTGCCATAACCATAAATATATAGATCAATGAAATAAAAATGAGTCCCAGAATTCAGTTTTATATGTCAAGCATATAGGCTTGCTGCTGCTGCTGCTAAGTCACTTCAGTCGTGTCCGACTCTGTGTGACCCCATAGACGGCAGCCCACCAGGCTCCCCCATCCCTGGGATTCTCCAGGCAAAAACACTGGAGTGGGTTGCCATTTCCTTCTCCAATGCATGAAAGAGAAAAGTGAAAGTGAAGTCGCTCAGTCTGTCCGACTGTTAGCGACCCCATGGACTGCAGCCCACCAGGCTACTCCATCCATTGGATTTTCCAGGCAAGAGTACTGGGGTGGGGTGCCATTGCCTTCCCCGAT
>SJYX01021397.1:267021-298211 GCA_006410675.1 Oreotragus oreotragus | reverse complement strand
ACACACACACACACACACACACACATTTCTTGACTCTTGGGATGCCCTTCCCCACTTCTCTGATCTCCTCCGGTCTCTCTAGCAATCTCCCTGCTCTGCAATTCCCAGGTGGATGGAAGTCTGAGCTTGGGAGTCTACCAGCTGGGGGCTCAAGTCTGGGGTGCACCACTGCTGGTTGGGTTTCCTAGACAAAGTCACTTGGCCTCCCTGTGACTTGGCCTCCCTTATGTAGAAACCAGGATGATAATGTCTCCCTGCTGCTGTGAAGATGACAAGAAACATTGATGGGTAACATGTTCCCAGCACTTACCGAGGCAGTCACCCTTCTAGATTTACAGATTATCCCCACAGACCTGGAAAAGGCTTACAGCAGTATCTGGGATACGTAGGTGAACAGTGAGAGCTAGCCATGGCTAAAACAGTGTAATTAGAGGTCCCATTCCCCTCCCCACCCCAAGCCCACCTCATGGGCACTTGGGGATTCCTTCTCTCAACAGTCAACTGGTGCTCTTCCACTCTTGGGGTGGCCCAGAGCTGAATACGGGAAACACGGCACCATACTGGAGTTTGCAGACCAGCCAAGGGTCCCCCTTCTCTTGCTGGGCTCACTGACGACTGTTAAGGCCTCATCAGAATTAGAGTATGCTGATGGAGCTGTATCATTGCTCAGACTGACAATATTTTGAAAACTGCCTCTCCAAACAAGCAGCAGCAGAGGCCACTCTCCACGGCTGCTGCTGCTGCTGCTAAGTCGCTTCAGTCGTGTCCGACTCTGTGCGACCCCATAGACGGCAGCCCACTGGGCACCCCTGTCCCTGAGATTCTCCAGGCAAGAACACTGGAGTGGGTTGCCATTGCCTTCTCCAATGCATGAAAATGAAAAGTGAAAGTGAAGTCTCTCAGTCGTGTCCGACTCCTAGCGACCCCAGCTTGGTGGGCTGCAGCCCACCAGGCTCCTCCGTCCATGGGATTCTCCAGGCAAGAGCACTGGAGTGGGGTGCCATTGCCTTTTCCGATTCTCCACGGAGCTGGCAGTAAATCCTGTTGGGGGCACCCCGGGCCTGTGGGAGGCACAGCATGGGGTTTCTTCACCCCCATTCACCACACAGAGCCTCTCTCCTGTATCTCAAGTCGAGAAGAAGAAACGAAAGCCACGGGGAGCGGTGGCCCTCGGCAGGACAGACAACACTGGGCCAGATGGGAAGGAGCCCAGGAGTGAGAACTCAGTGCCACTTCCCTGCAGCTTCGTAAGCGCCCCCCAGGTCCCTGCGTGCTAATCCCTGTGTGCTAATCCGACCTCTCTCCTGAAACACTGGGACTGTTCAATGAGACATCAGGTAAAGAAAGGCTACGAAATGCCCACTGTACAGTGTCCATAAAAGGGATGGGCATCATTCATGTTGCTTTTCAACACAAGGCAGGTGTGTTGAGGAGAGAGATTGCAGACCACGGCCCCACCCAGCTCTCAGCTGTGTTAGGCTGGGCCATCCTCTGGGTGGTGTGTTTTTTAAATGTGGGTTTGTGGCTAGCATTTAAAATCCAGCACATTTCACATAAAAATCCAGATTTCTGGCTCATTCTAAAAATCGGAAGATCTAGCAACAATTAGCCACAACTAAACAGCATCGGCCCCTTCAGCCAGGGTGTGTATACACACACACACCTGCACCGCTGTTCACTACTCACTCACCTTAATAGCCTGGGCCCTGTGTTTGAGATTCCACTGGCAGGACTTTAAGCTCTGAAAATGAGCAGGTGGAGGTGGTGGTTTAGTCACTCGGTCGATCCCCTGGACTGTAGCCCGCCATGGGCTCCTCTGTCCATGGGCTTTTCCAGGCAAGAATACTGGAGTGGGTTGCCATTTCCTACTCTAGGGGATCTTCCTAACCCAGGATTTGAACCCAAGTCTCTTGCACTGCAGGCAGAGTCTTTACCGCTGAGTCATCAGGGAATCCCTAAAATGAGCAGAATGAAAGCTAATTTCAGCTAAGTCACTTTACATCTCACGTGACCCAGAGAATTCCTTCACCACTCTAAGCCTCCATTTCCTATTCTGTTAAATCAGCATTCATTTATTCAACAAATATTTCTTGAGCCCCTATCCTAGGCCAGGCAATTCAGCAAACAAGATAGATGAAGCAGACACTTCAGTTACATCCGACTCTTTGCGACCCCATGGACTACCGCACGCCAGGCCTCCCTGTCCATCACCAACTCCCAGAGTTTACTCAGACTCATGTCCATTGAATTGGTGATGCCATCCAACCATCTCATCCTCTGTCGTCCCCTTCTCCTCCCGTCTTCAGTCTTTGCCAGCATCAGGGTCTTTTCTAACGAGTCAGTTTTTTGAATCAGGTGGACAAAGCAGACACCAAAAACAAGNAGTTTACTCAGACTCATGTCCATTGAATTGGTGATGCCATCCAACCATCTCATCCTCTGTCGTCCCCTTCTCCTCCCGTCTTCAGTCTTTGCCAGCATCAGGGTCTTTTCTAACGAGTCAGTTTTTTGAATCAGGTGGACAAAGCAGACACCAAAAACAAGTGAAAATAATAATAATAATGATGATAACTCTGTGATTATAATCAGTGCTAGGAAAGAAGTAAAGCCACGGTGAGGTTCTAGAGGATGGCTGGTGGGGGTTCAGGTGTAGGGCCCCTGTAGTTAAGGTGCTCAGGAAAGGTCTTACCAAGGAGCTGGAGGAAAATGACTGCTCTCACCCCCAGTTAGGGGAATTAAATGTGAGGCATTTAAACATCTTGTGAAAACACTGCTGGTGGGGTGGGGTGGAGTGTAGGGAGTTGGTGGGCAACCCTGTTTGCCCAAGCTGGGTCCCCTAAGAAGGAAGAAAGGGAGAATGTGGGAGGGGCAGCTCTCAGAAGCAGGTGGGACCTCCCCGCCCCCACCCACCAGCCCCTCTCTTCCAGTGTGCTCCTTTCAAAGCCTCTGCAATTATCCTGTCTATAAATACAGCCTGCCAGCAAAGAGGGGCAGAGACATAGGCAGGAGGAATTAACCCTTGAGTGGGCCTCCCCCAACTCCCATCCCATGCCAGGTTTCTCCTCCCTGCGTCTCCCCCTCCACCCCAGAACCCCTTCCCACCAGCAGCTGAATCAATGTTTGCCTTGAACACGCAGTCATCTCACTATGAGCCTAGGGATTTAGAGGCGGCAGTGGGCAACAACCTATTCCGGGTGGTGTTTATCCTCCAAGCCTGCAGCACTCAGTGTCAGCTCACCCACCAGCCCTCCGCTCCTCCTTTCAGACACCCAGGGCAGGGCCTCCTAGCGGCCTCTTTCACAGGGCATGTCTGTTTCCAGCCTCACTCTCCCCTAGGAAGGGGAACTAGATGCTGCAGGCCTAGGATTGAGTTACACTGACAGCAAGTCTGTGTTTCAATAAAGAGCCACAATTAGAGTTCATATTTGTCCACAGGGACCCACGAGGTGCCCCTTCGCCCTGGCTCCCAGATCCCTGGCCTTCTCTGGGTTTCCAGAGCATCACAGCGTCCCTCTACCTCAGGGCACTTCTGTTCCCAATGTCGACAAAAGCAGCCCACTGTGTCCAGGGAACATCTCCTCATCTGTCAGATCACAGAAGCCTGCCCGGGTACCCCAAACTCTAGCAAACTCCCTTATACGGCTTGGTGTCCCTTATGGCTCTCTGTCCATTCCCTGCTACCCTGCCCGGAGAGTTATGTATCTGCTGACACTCACTGTTGTATGCCTACACCAAGCATAATCCCTAGAACCTGGTTGGTACTTAAACATCGATGAATAAGTCAGTGATTGATTGAATGAATGAATGAATGCTCAGTCGTGGGTTAGCACCACTAGATGTGGAGAACCACCAGAAAACTCCTCTAGGATGTAAGCATGGGGCTCCAGGGTGATACGTGTCTGTTCGAAACTGCCCTCAGCAGCTTGCCCACGTTACATGCTCAGTGAACCCCTGGTGATGCAGGTGAGTCAATGAGAATTCCTGCCACCAAGGAGCCCCTGTTTAGGTGTGACCAGCCCAGTGAAGGGTTTCTCAGCAACACTGCAGCACAATTCAGAAACTTCCTTTTGGTAGCAAAGCTACAATAATCATTAGAAAGTAAGCTGCAAAGCTGGTATTTTAGAAAACCACCCAACTAATTTTAACCGTCGATAGGAAAGGAATCCACAGGTAAGTAGTGATCCGCATGGGAAATGACGTTCCCAAGCAGTAAGTGGTGTGATGGAGGAAGATGGCTAGTGCTGGCCAGAACAGTCAAGGCAGGACTAGCTGTGGACCAGAGTCATATTGGGGGGGAGGAGAGGTGTTCATTAATCTAGTCAACAAGTCTTTAAAATGAGAAAACACAGGGAAAGCTCCAAGAGCAGTGCCTGCTCCAAGGGAGGGACCTGAGTCGCTTCCATAGACCCAATGGCCAATTAGCTATTGTATGAAGAAGCTGATGACTGTGGGCATAACCACAGTAGAGAAGATAAGATCCCAGCTCTCCCGGAAATCTCATTCTAGCAGAAGGACAAGTAAATAAATTAACTTCAGGAGAGGAGAATCCTTTTAAATAAAACAGTTGCAGAGGCCAGCTTTGTGTAGGGTGGTCAGGAAATCCTCTGCAAGCAGGTGAGGCGAGAGTGGAGGCAAGGATAAGGCAGCCATTGAAGAGCCAGGTGGGGTTGGGGGGACAGTGAGGGGATGGAGGCGCCGCTAGGACAAGGAACTAGCCAGGCTGCTCATGCAAAGGCACCGGCTAGCTGGAAGAGTGAGATGGACTCTCGGAACACAAAGACCAGACTGATGGACCTGGTTGAGAGTGTGATGTAAAGAAGGACCCACGGTCTCTCATGATTCCTGTTACAGACTGAAGGTTGGTGCCACCCAGCTGGTTACCATAGTGGGGCTTCCAGTGGCAGAGCGAACTGAGGGAAAGGTAGGCACAGTTCAGTTCAGTTGCTCAGTCGTATCTGACTCTTTGCGACCCCATGAATCGCAGCATGCCAGGCCTCCCTGTTCATTACCATTTCTCGGAGTTCACTCAGACTCACGTCCATCGAGTCCATGATGCCATCCAGCCATCTCATCCTCGGTCGTCCCCNATTAGTGATCACATCATCATGATTATCTGGGTCATGAAGATCTTTTTTGTACAGTTCTTCCATGTATTATTGCCACCTCTTCTTAATATCTTCAGCTTCTGTGGGTCCAGACCATTTCTATCCTTTATCGAGCCCATCTTTGCATGAAAAGTTCCCTTGGTATCTCTGATTTTCTTGAAGAGATGTCTAGTCTTTCCCATTCTGTTCTTTTCCTCTATTTCTTTGCATTGATCACTGAAGAAGGCATTCTTATCTTTTCTTGCTATTCTTTGGAACTCTGCATTCAGATGCTTATATCTTTCCTGTTCTCCTTTGCTTTTTGCCTCTCTTCTTTTCACAGCTATTTGTAAGGCCTCCCCAGGCAGCCATTTTGCTTTTTTGCATTTCTTTTCCATGGGAATGGTCTTGATCCCTGTCTCCTGTACAACGTCACAAACCTCATTCCGTAGTTCATCAGGTACTCTATCTATCACAATTCACCGCTTTCTTCATTGCTTCAAACTTTTTAAGAACTTTCAACATGCTAATGGCTCTTCAAGGTAGGGATGCAGATACAGTGTTTTCCAAGCTTATTTGACAAGGGAGGAAATGCCCCTCAAAGAACTGTGCTCTGAGGAAGCCTTTTCTGGAAAGGCCACACTAGACACTGGAAGGACATCCTTCTTGGCCCTCCTGTTGGAGGCAAGATGCTCATGAGCTTCTGAACCAAAATTGACAAAATCCCCTCTCTGGGAGGGGTCAGACACAGGAGGGAAGGAATAAAGGTTGTCCTTGATAAACCTAGCTCCTCAGCCCTCCTTCCAGCAAGCCCCGACTCTACATCTTCAGCTGGCTCACTCACCCTCCCATTCAGAAAGAACTTCTGTTGTTCCAGGCCTGGGCAAGGCCACAGTCCCAGAACAGAGCCTCAGTCCCAGCTGCCCCATCTCCTTTGGCCTCTCCCTTCCCTGTGTGGTTACCTGGCTCCCCAGCCATTGAATCCTGCTTCCCCTGACGCTTCCCTGGTGACTTAGATGGTAAAGATTCTGTGTACAGTGCAGGAGACCAGGGTTCGATCCCTGAGTCCAGAAGATCCCTAGAGAAGAGAGTGGCTATCCACTCCAGTATTCTTGCCTGGAGAATTCCATGGACAGAGGAGCCTGGTGGGCTACAGTCCATGGGGCCACAAAGAGTCAGACACAACTGAGCAACTAACGCTTTCACTACTATCATACAGCCTACACTCACTTCTGTGGTTTCCCCAACGNTGGCTATCCACTCCAGTATTCTTGCCTGGAGAATTCCATGGACAGAGGAGCCTGGTGGGCTACAGTCCATGGGGCCACAAAGAGTCAGACACAACTGAGCAACTAACGCTTTCACTACTATCATACAGCCTACACTCACTTCTGTGGTTTCCCCAACGTTACACACTCTGTCACCTCCTGCATCCATCAGACATTCTCAGTAGCCGCCAGCCAGACAAAACAGCCCTAATCTGGAAATTCTCTGACATCAGCCCACACAGCTGCTCCCTACTGGAGTATGGTGGTGGGTCTTCAAGCCTCAATCAATGGGTTACTCACATCAATTACAAAGACACCAACCAGCCTCCAATAAGATCTGTTAGTAAAAGGGAGATGTACTTCCACTGAACAGAAAAGTTATCAGTTTCAGCCGAAAAAATTGGCAAGTCTTGGATAAGTTAGTGGCTAAGCTATAGACCTCTGCTTTATTGTCCAAGGAATTACTCACCACAACCACCAACTGTATACTTTACCTGTCATTTACAACTTTTTGGCCAGTAGGGTGGAGCAATCAGTTTAAACAAACAAACAAGGAACAAAATCAGAGGGCTTTTACTTCTGGGCAAGAAGGAACAAGACAATGGTCAAGAAGCTTCCAGTGTGGCTCAGACAGCAAAGAGTCTGCCTGAAATGCAGGAGACCGGGTTTGATCCCTGGGTCAGGAAGATCCCCTGGAGAAGGGAACGGCAACTCACTCCAGTATTCTTGCCTGGAAAGTCCCATGGATGGAGGAACCTGGTGGGCTACAGCCCACTGGGTTGCAAAGAGTCAGGCATGACTGAGTGACTTCACTTTCACTGTTCACTTTCAAGAAGGAATAACAGGGCCTAGAGTTACTCTCACGCCTTAAGCAACTTGGAAAACCAGACAAAACGTAGGAACAGAGGTTTTCAGAGATTAGATAACAGGCAACACAGGACTGTGATCACTGAGCAAAGAAAAACAAGCCAGAGGAGCCCTCCTATCACACCAGCTTACTTTACCACGGAGAGGGAGTTTCTGATCACAACCAAAGGAGGGGGTGCCCAAACAGAGCCTGGTGGTCTCTCTCGCTGAGCTGGGGAGCCAGAAATCAAAACTCAAGGACCCATGATGGCTATAATTTGTGGGGGCAGAGAACCAGAGAGAAGACACTGCCGAAAGCTCTTCTCGAGTAATCTGCAGAACACCTGTGCGCGCCTTTATGAGAAGGAACTACCTGAGACTTGGGAAAAGACTCTCTGAAAAGCAGTAGGCAAGATAATTCCCCCCCAAATTGAAAGAGTTCAGGTTCCAACCAGCCAGAGTTCAGAATGACACTCCAGGTCTTCAAGTATCAGCATCAATTCTGAACCTGTGTCAACAGTCCTTCACAAGTTTAGGTCATTCTCCTTTCCCCATGTAATTACCTGAGTAAACAGCCGTGATGATCAGCCTGCCAATTCCTTACGCAGTTCGAGTAGTATCCTTGTCAGTGGCCCCTCGGAGAAGAAAATGGCAACCCACTCCAGTATTCTTGCCTGGAGAATCCCATGAACAGAGGAGCCTGGTGGGCTGCTGACTATGGGGTCGCACAGAGTTGGACACGACTAGAGTGTCAGCACCAGCGGCCCCTAGAGATGCCGTGTTCCATTAACCATCCCTCAACACAGCTGAGGANAGAAGAAAATGGCAACCCACTCCAGTATTCTTGCCTGGAGAATCCCATGAACAGAGGAGCCTGGTGGGCTGCTGACTATGGGGTCGCACAGAGTTGGACACGACTAGAGTGTCAGCACCAGCGGCCCCTAGAGATGCCGTGTTCCATTAACCATCCCTCAACACAGCTGAGGACCCCTCTGACTGCCCACGACCTTTCTGCACACTGCAACAATTGTGTGCACCTGGCTTCTGAAGGGGAGCCCCGTCTCCTGGGTTCTATTGCATCAGGTTCCTACCTGCCCCATGGCTCTCATTGATCCCTGTTCTGTGAAACATCTCCTGCCACTCGTCCTTGGTCTCTGGAGGAGAGCCACCTCACTGATGAGGGTGTGTCTCTGATCAAATTTCTATATAGCTTCCATAAATCCTCAGGGTCTTCCATGGCTCATCATCCTTTGTGGGTTTCCTGGCTGTAATAGTATACCCACTCTGCTGCTGCTAAGTTGCTTCAGTCGTGTCCGACTCTGTGTGACCCCACAGACGGCAGCCCACCAGGCTCTCCCATCCCTGGGATTCTCCAGGCAAGAACACTAGAGTGGGCTGCCATTTCCTTCTCCAGTGCATGAAAGTGAAAAGTGAAAGTGAAGTCATTCAATCGTGTCCGACTCTTAGCGACCCCATGGACTGCAGCCTACCAGGCTCCTCCCTCCATGGGATTTTCCAGGCAAGAGCACTGGAGTGGGGTCCCATTGCCTTCTCCAATATCCACTCTACCATGCTTATTTCTCTCAACCTTTGGACCCCTCTTCCCTCCCACCAAGCACCAGAGAAATCCAGGCATCTCTTAATGTGGGCCAACACTTTTCCCAACCTTCTGGACCTATCTTAGCAGTGTACCTCAGGCAGAGGACATCCTCCCAAAGTGATTAAATCTCTATCAACCAACTCTACCTTCTGCCCCACCTGATCAAGCATCTCAAAGCTCAGCCCCAGGCATGCTCTCTCAGCTCTCATTGGAATATATTATTTGGGTCCTGCGGCTCCTTGAAATGGCCCTTTCTTTCCTATCAAGCTCAATTTGTCCCTAACCAGGTATTGCAATCATATCCTAATCACATACCACATCCAGTGACCAGGATAAGAGTTAGGGCATTCTTGGGCAGACACACACCATCTTGCAGAGATCTTTGCATTGTCTTCAAGGTAAGGGAAGTGCTAACCCTTAATAGGGAGGAAAAGGTCATTCCTGCGGACTCAGGGGGTATGGGGAAATCTGTGATTTAAGATTTTCACGTATTATACATCAACCAGAAGTCCTCATTCCATGTGTCATGGTCCCATTCTTTCCTAACCAAGGCCCTGACCTTGATTAGACTCTACCTAAGCACTTGTGTCGGGGAAGGCAATGGCACCCCACCCCAGTACTCTTGCCTGGAAAATCCAATGGACGGAGTAGCCTGGTGGGCTGCAGTCCATGGGGTCGCTAACAGTCGGACAGACTGAGCGACTTCACTTTCACTTTTCTCTTTCATGCTTTGGAGAAGGAAATGGCAACCCACTCCAGTATTCTTGCCTGGAGAATCCCAGGGATGGGGGAGCCTGGTGGGCTGCCGTCTGTGGGGTCACACAGAGTCGGACACGACTGAAGTGACTTAGCAGCAGCAAGCACTTGTGTGGGCTTCCCTTGTGGCTCAGCTGGTAAAGAATCCTCCTGCAGTGCAGGAGACCTGATTTGATCCCTGCATTAGGAAGATCCCCTGGAGAAGGGAAAGGCTACCCACTCCAGTATTCTGGCCTGGAGAATTCCATGAACTGCATAGTGCATGGGGTTGCAAAGAGTTGCACACGACTGAGCAACTTTCACTTTCATTTTCAATCACTTGTGTATGTTGGTTATTTAACTTCCTTTGAAGTCACTGCTCCTTTCTAATGATTAAGTCCTGAGCCTGGGCCTCAGATTTCCCTATTCTCCTTCTGCTGGTGATGAGAACCTCTTTACATAGCCACAAAGAAGTCCTCTGGTCTTCACACTTAGCTTTATAGTTGTAATCAATCACTCTCAACTCTTCAATATCTTCTTCCAAAGCATTATTTGAGCTTAGCAACATCTATCCAATTTCACTGGCCTCATGGCTACTATTTATCCCTTATTTCTCAAATGCTGATACACTGCACCAGCTAACCCATCGTTTCCACTGGGTATACCCCCCAAATCTCCACAAGTTAAAGCTGGTACTGCCCCACCTACCATGAGTAACACAGCCCTTGCGGCCAGCCAGGCGGTGGTGATTCAGCTCCTAAATCCCATCCTAGAATCCTCTACCCCAGACTATGCCAGGTGGCTACAGACATGGGTCAGATTCGTTATGGAGGGCTCTAGGAATCAACAACACCTGTGGAGGGGAAGAAGTGGGGAGGAAACACCAGGTGACCCCCCACTGGCCCTCAGAGAAATTTTGAAGCTGAGATGATGCCTCCAGCTTCAGACTCATCCTAAGGTGGGGGGAAGGGCTTTGTACCCTAGCTTCCATCTGTCATTGGATGTAAGCACCCCGAGAAATGAGGGTAACCTTGAACTGGGTGGGCCTTGGTAACTGAGGTCAGCCTGTGTTGGGGCACAAGGGGCATCCTTGACAGCCAAGGGCTCTCAGCCACTGTACTTCCTAAGGGGAGATCTGATGGTGCATCCAGCACCCACCACCCCTCCCAGACACTCTACCTGTCTTCAAGTTCTGGCTTCAAACTCTGCTCTCAGGGAAACTGACACGAAAACAATGTGGACCAACTTGGATGTTTAGTTCACTCTTAAGGGAGGAGAGATTCCCACAGCCCACTAGACTGGTATTTAGGAAGAGAAAAGGCATGCTTCTCTATGAGACATGGGGTTGTTTTTCTAGTCTCTGCAAATAACTAAGTGAAGCCTCAGAGATTTTCTTCCCTAGTTCTTTTCCAGGAAAGTCCTTTATTTCACCCACACTTGACCTATTATTCAAGGAGGACTTTCTGGAACTTCAAACAACATCAATCTCTGTGAATGAACCTCCAAGCACTCAGGAGCTACATTGCCAAGGCCTGGTGGAAAGCTCTGGGCTAAATGAGAACAGAGCAAGGCCTGGCTGGGTGTTCAGGTCTAGATAGAGGTCTAGGCTTGGAGCGGAGCCACCGGCAGGAGGGTAAGTTCAGCCCAGCTGTGCCCAATATTTGCCCTTTCCTCCTCTTCCTGCAGCACATCTTTTCAGAGCACAATTTATCTCCAGGCAACCCAAGAGCATGGAGAGAAATCTTTGTGCTTTCAGCAGCTGGTAGAAACTGGGAGAGGACTGGTTACATTGCAAGTCCAAGGTAGGCCTAGGAGGAAATCAGGCTGGTGTGATGTGATGAGGCATATTCTCAGGGCTGGCATCATTCACAGCATCATTCTAGCCAGAGCCCTGTTCCACTGGCTGCCTCAGCCCCACCCAGCAACCTCAGTCAGAGCCTCCAGCAACCATAGGTCAGCATCTACATGGACCCAGCCTCCCTTCTCCCTAGCATGGACTCTAATCTACGCTCCTTTTCTGAAAACATCCCCTCTTTATTAAAGAACAGAAAGCTTGGATGAGTGAGGCATGGTGTAAGAACCAATACTGTTGGCATCAGACTGACAAAGATTCGATCTCTGCTCTTGGTTCTTGGGCAACTTCCGCATGCCTTGATTTTCTCATTTGTAGATTGTGACTGCTGCTTCGTAACTTATAAGGTAGCTGTGAGAATTAAATGAGATCATATATTTGAACTTTGCCCAAGATGCTTAATGAAATCTACTTACTACCCCTCCCACCATAGCTGATTTTGATTGCCTTAAACTATACAAAGAGCTTCCTTTGTGGCTTATTTGGTAAAGAATCCACCTGCAATGGAAGAGACCTGGGTTTGATCCCTGGATTGGGAAGAGTCCCTGGAGAAGGGAATGGCAACCCACTCCAGTATTCTTGCCTGGAGAATTCCATGGACAGAAGAGCCTGGTGGGCTACAGTCCATGGAATCACAAAGAGTCGGACATGACTGAGCGACTAACACTTCACTTCATACAAAGAGCTACTAAGATACTACACANGCAACCCACTCCAGTATTCTTGCCTGGAGAATTCCATGGACAGAAGAGCCTGGTGGGCTACAGTCCATGGAATCACAAAGAGTCGGACATGACTGAGCGACTAACACTTCACTTCATACAAAGAGCTACTAAGATACTACACATGACATTTGTCTAAGAATTTACAACCTGTCCACTCCACAAAGGCAAGGACCTTGTCTATTTCATTCACCAATATATACCCAGCCTCTGGCTCAATGCCTAGCACATGTAGGTACTCAGAAATATTTGTTGACTAAATAATGAATGAATTGTGTAACCTGAATCTTAATATCTTAAAAAAAAGTATCTGTCTAGACCAGGAATGGCAAATCATTTACTCGTTGCCCATGCCAACTGATATGTAATTAATACCCACAGCAGTGTGTTGAGAAAGAGTCTGAGGACATGTCTGTCTTGGCAGCAGAGAGAGATGTGATCAGTTAGCAGTATCTTCCAAAAGTATGAATGGTGATCAAGCATCATTTGTGCCTATACTTATTCTTTTGGGTTCAGACTGACACATCAAGCAACAAAGGCCTGATGTAGAGGATGTGGAGTTCACAAGTTAGGGGGGAAAGCCAGGGAGACTCCAAGCAGCCTTTTCTTCCCGCCACTGTCCCAAAATAAAAATTTCTGCTCACCTCTCATCAGCAGAGGTACAAACAGAAATCCAGAAGCAATGCTGAGGGACAGCACAGGCTGAGAAAGTTCAGTTAGGCTCAGTGACTAGACTCCCCGGTAATTCCCTCTTAGCCACGTCATTTCCCTTTAGGCCATGCAATTCTTCATCCACTCCCTCCTGCTTCACTTTTGGTAAGTGGCCACCCCTCCCTCATTTTCAGCCTCCTGGTTTCCTGAGTTGCAGCTCTCACTAAAGATAGATTTGTACCATCTCTCTCAAGATCGCTGCTTGGGAGAAGCGGAGAGAAGAGTAATTAGCAAATTCAGCATTCTGGTAATGCTTCTACAGCAAAGGATAACCATTTGTTAGCTTAAGTAAATCCCCACGCCTCGATTAACTGTCTGACGTGGAGGAAGAAACGAGAATGGGCCAACTCACTGCACCTGGGAGGCAAACAAGGGTTGAAATATTTTTTTTTTCTTTTAAAACTTTTAAGACTCCTCCCAAGGAAGGGGAGCCTAACTTCCTACTTCATAAGTGTGTGCTGTACACAGTGTGACTACTTTCTAAAGAGTACAGTGTAAAAGGGACAAAAACACTAATAATAACTTTACATTGGAGGAACCTGACAAACGCTGTCTTAGCCAGGTGGTCAAAGTCAGCATCATCAGTGGAAGGTCACACTGAGACTACGTGATAAGAAGGCACTTCATCTCTGTGGTCTCCCTCCCCAGCACCCACGACCCTCAGTCTGATTGTAAGAAACACATCAAGCAAAGCCCAACTGAGGGACAGTCTACAAAACACCTGACAAGTGCACCTCTGAACTGTCAAGGTCATCAAAAGCAAAGAAAGTCGGAGAAGTCATCACAACCAAGGGGATTTTCTAGGTGAGATCCTGGAACAGAAAAAGAACATTAGCTAAAAACTAAGGAAATCTGAATAAAGCACAGACTCTAGTGAATAAGAACATATCAGCGTTGATTCATCAGCTATAATAAATGTGTCATACAAACATAAAATGTTAATACCAAAGCAAACCAGATAGAGGGCATATGAGGATACTCTGTACTATCTTCACAATTTTCTGTGCACCTAACATTACTCTAAAGTAAAGCTTGTTTTCTTCACTGACAGTGAGGATCTTAATGGTCATCCCTAGAAGAGCCCAGGCAGGTATTTCTGGTAGCGCTTCTGGCAACAGGGACGGTCCCCATTCTCCCTCCCCCTGGAATGACTTTTCCTCACTGAGCACCCAGCTGGCCTCTTCTTTCCCCATAGTATTGGTCTCAGGTCTCTGAAACCTATAGAAAAGTCTGGAGTCTAGACTGTCTTCTCCAACACAGCTCTCAAATGTCTCAGAGTTTTGCTTTATCGAAGCCAAAGAGACCGGTAAACATGTTCCATTCCCAAACCTTCCCTTTTAAGACAAAGAAACTCAGACCCAGTGGCCAGCCCAAACAGCCTCCCAGAGTTCCCTAGGTAGCTCTGAGGTCTTCACTTGCAGGAGGCCAGCAGAAGTTCTGAAGGTCTGAAACCAAAGGAGAGGTAATGAGATAAGAGAAGGACACCTACAACACACGTCAGGAGAGAGACAGGTGAAGGGAGGGAAAAGGAGGCTCCTAAGAGAGAGGGAGAGGACAAACTGTTACCCTGTAAGAGCAGCTTTGCATTCCAGGCATTGCTCATGATCATGAAATGCCATTGATAACCCCATATTTGTTTTCTTTTTCTTCTTAATCCCACCAAATCAGAGAGTTTTGTTGTTGTTGTTGTTGTTGGCCACACTGTGTGGCTTGGGGGATCTTTGTTCCCCAACCAAGGATTAAACTTGGGCCCTCAACAATGAAAGCATGGAGTCCTAACCACTGGACCTCCAGGGAATTCCCTAGAGTTTCTCAACTATAGTACTGTTGACATTTGTGACCGGTCAAGTCTTCAGTGGGGGAAGACGACCACCATGTGTATTTAGCAGCATCCCTGGCCTCTACTATATGCCAGAACTACTTGCCAATAGCACCCTTCCTCAGTTTTAAGAAACAAAAATGTCTCCAGATCTTGCCAAATGTCCCATAGCAGGCAAAATCACCCCCAATTGTGAACCAGTGTCCTAAATGTTCTTTGGCATCCATCATCATCCCATGCTACCATAAAACCCAAGTAAGCCATTACCCTGCAAAACGAAGACATAACCTCTTCTGGGTATGAATGCTTGGGCTTCAAGCTGCTTTCCAACAGAGCTTCACTGCTTAGTGTCAGGTCATTTGACTTCTAATCACTCCTGAGGGCCCATATCAAACCTCACCATCTCCCGCCATGAAGTCTTGCTGCCAACTTGAGTCAGCTGTGACCCAGCCCCTTCCTGCGCTCTCCTATCATTCATGATACAGTACCATGCAGTAGTGGTACATGACTGACTTCAGTTGAAGATCTACACGTATTTCACCTTGCACTGTCCCATGATTCTTTATGAGTGTCCAAACATTGATAGAACGGGTATGATATGTCAGACACATGCTGGTGCAGTGGGGTGTAAGAGACGTAAGGGCATGATCTTTACCTTTAAAAAGAACACAGTCTCATGGAAAAGGCAGACCCAGATTTACAGTCCTACCGAACTGTTTGTCTCATCTCTCCTATGGGATCCCTGAGCGTGAAGGCAAAAGTCCAGTCTTTCTTTTATGCCCAGCACAAAGCTGAGCACACAGTGGATGCCCAAGAGATTGCACTGAACTTGAATCAGCACAGAAGAAGAGCTCCTGGGAGACTTGTCTCCACAAAGGCAACTGCCACGCTTCTAGGACTCCACTGGGCAGCTTCTTTTATGAAGCGATGGTAAAAGTAAAGGGTATTCATCTTGATTTGGAAAAATTAAAAGATAACAACCCTACATAAGTTACCCTGACTCTCTTTTTTTAACTTTCACTCCATGAAATCCAAAAATCCATAACCCACTGTTTGAATAGTGAAAGTACAGGAAAGGAAAGGAGTGGGGGCAAGAAACACAGTTAAACAGGAAGTGGTGGAGACATTGACAAAATAACTATCAAAGACAAACAGGCTAGGGGATGCTTGGAAAACATGAACACGCACAAAGTCAACAGATCTTGTGTCTGCATCACTGAGTCTTTGGGTGGGAATATACTAAGGCTCTCACATTTTTGAAAAGTAATGAAAAACAAAGCAACAGAAAGAGTGTGAGAAGACAGGTGGAGGTTTTCACCCTCGTAAGCCAGAAATAAACAAGAGCCCCAAATGTCCATGATTTAAGAGAGCTAGCTTTCAGTTCAGTCAGTCAGTCACGTCCAACTCTTTTCGACCCCAGGGACTGCAGCACGCCAGGCTTCCCTGTCTATCACCAACGCCCAGAGTTCACTCAAACTCATGTCCATCGAGTCAGTGATGCCATCCAACCATCTCATCCTCTGTCATCCCCTTCTCCTCCTGCCTTCAGTCTTTCCCAGCATCAGGGTCTTTTCCAATGACTCAGTTTTTCACATCAGGTGGCCAAAGTATTGGAGCTTTAGCTTCAGCATCAGTCCTTCCAATGAATATTCAGGACTGATTTCCTTTCAGATTGATCAGTTTGATCTCCTTGCAGTTTAGCATTTCAGAGAAACAATGGAAGAGAGTTTAACATGTTAAAACAATAAAGATGAATCAAAGTTACCTGAACCACAAGACGAGCAGAGATGCAGCTATCAGTTTGAATCAAGAGGTAGAACTCACTGTATCAACATTCAGAAATACTCAGTAAATAGTACCAGCTGTTGTTAGTACTATTACTGACACATTGAGGACCCCCTAACTATGCAGCCTGTCTCTTTCCTCTCCTTTGATTTGAACTAGTAGCACGTGTGGCGTTTATACAGAAGCCTTGAAACGAACTGAGATGATGCCTAGAAAAGTTTCCCAAGGATCTGTCCTTACTGTTAACCTGAGCAAACAGAGAGTGACTGGAGACGGTGGGGCATGGACCAGGGTGGCAAGCGATGCTCAGGCCAAGGCATTCCAGAAGGGCTGTCCAGATTCTACCTAGTGCTGAACCCACATCAGGACACCTTGCACCCATCTCTCCTTCCAGCACGCCATAGCTCATCCCACCCCATCCTGAGCCATTAATAATTTGGGGTTTGGCTTTTTTTTAATCGAGAAAATATATAGAAACCTTTCCACACTTTTCATCTGATTTGTTCATGCAGATTGTAGTTCTATTTAAAATCCCTTATGTTACCTTACAGATATTTGTTGCACAGGTAGACTGCTGCATTTAGAAATTTCCATTTCAGTTCATTAAAAAACTGCAAAACTAATCTGTTTCATACACCAAGCTGATTTAAACAAATCTACCTGGTTATGGGGCAGGGGGCAGGGCAGGAATGGATCTCTTTACTATTAGTCACTGTAGGGAAAAAAACTTGCTTTCAAGTAAACACTGGGGCATGTGTGCATGCTAAACCACTTCAGTTGTGTCCGACTTTTTCGAACCTTACGGACTGTAGCCCACCAGGCTCCTCTGTCTGTGAGATTCTCCAGGCACAAATACTAGAATGGGTTGCCATGCCCTCCTCCAGTGAATCTTCCCAACCCAGTGATCAAACCCGTGTCTGTTTTGTCTCCTGTCTTGGCAGATGGGTTCTTTGGAAAACAGCAGTGGCCATAGGACTGGAAAATGTCAGTTTTCATTCCAATCCCAAAGAAAGGCAATGCCAAAGAATGCTCAAACTACCGCACAATTGCTCTCATCTCACGTGCTAGTAAAGTAATGCTCAAAATTCTCCAAACCAGGCTTCAGCAATACATGAACTGTGAACTCCCAGATGTTCAAGCTGGTTTTAGAAAAGGCATAGGAACCAGAAATCAAATTGCCAACATCCACTGGATCATAGAAAAAGCAAGAAATTTCCAGAAAAACATCCATTTCTGCTTTATTGACTATGCCAAAGCCTTTGACTGTGTGGATCACAATAAACTGTGGAAAATTCTGAAAGAGATGGGAATACCAGACCACCTAACCTGCCTCTTCAGAAATCTGTATGCAGGTCAGGAAGCACCAGTTAGAACTGCACATGGAACAACAGACTGGTTCCAAATAGGAAAAGGAGTACGTCAAGGCTGTATATTGTCACCCTGCTTACTTAACTTATATGCAGAGTACATCATGAGAAAGGCTGGGCTGGAAGAAGCACAAGCTGGAATAAAGATTGCCGGGAGAAATATCAAGAACCTCAGATATGCTCATGACACCACCCTTACGGCAGAGAGTGAAGAACTAAAGAGCCTCTTGATGAAAGTGAAAGAGGAGAGTGAAGAAGTTGGCTTAAAGCTCAACATTCAGAAAACGAAGATCATGGCATCCGGTCTGATCACTTCATGACAAATAGATGGGGAAACAGTGGAAACAGTGGCTGACTTTACTTTGGAGGGCTCCAAAATCACTGCAGATGGTGATTGCAGCCATGAAATTAAAAGACGCTTACTTCTTGGAAGGCAAGTTATGACCAATCTAGACAGCATATGAAAAAGCAGAGACATTACTTTGCCAACAAAGGTCCGTCTAGTCAAGGCTATGGTTTCTCCAGTAGTAATGTATGGATGTGAGAGTTGGATCATGAAGAAAGCTGAGAGCCGAAGAATTGATGCTTTTGAACTGTGGTGTTGGAAAAGCCTCTTGAGAGTCCCTTGGACTGCAAGGAGATCCAACCAGTGCATCCTAAAGGAGATCAGTCCTAAATATTCATTGGAAGGACTGACGCTGAAGCTGAAACTCCAATACTTTGGCCACCTGATGTGAAGAGCTGACTCATTGGAAAAGACCCTGATGCTGTGAAAGATTGAGAGCAGGAGGAGAAGGGGACGACAGAGGATGAGATGGTTGGATGGCATCACCAACTCAGTGGTCATGGGTTTGGGTGGACTCCAGGAGTTGGTGATGGACAGGGAGGCCTGGTGTGCTGCGGTTCATGGGGTAGCAAAGAGTTGGACGTGACTGAGTGACTGAACTGAACTGAACTGAACTACCTGGGAAGCCCTAAGCATTGGTACAGTCTAGCAAAGTTTCAGTCAAACTAATCAATCATGCATTTATTCGCTCATTCAAAAATATGCATAGAGCACTTGCTATGTGCCCCACCTCTGCTAGGCACTGAGAATACAGTGCATTTAACAGTCACAATAGCACAGTTCTGGAACACCTCTAAGTTCTTTACATACACAAATGTATTAGCCTGCGAAACAAGCCTGTGAGCTAGGGTCCATTGTCATGAATATCTTGGTCAGATAAGTAACTTGCTCAATGTCACAAAGCATCTGGTAGCGCTGGAATTTGAGCAGAATATCTGCTTTTATCCACCAAACAATAGTGCCCAAGGACTTGCCCTATCATTCCCAACAATATCTTTGTTGCAGCAATGAATTGTGTTAACCTGAGGCCACAACAGATTGGACCTGTGTCACTAACTGCCCTGGACTGAACTGTTTTGCTGGCTAGTCAAATGGAGGCTTATACTTTGGCTTCCTGAGAAGTCTGCCATGAGAGACAGAACACACTGTCCAGAGTATCCACTCCCCTTGGTATTTCTTGTCACACAAACCAATGGACTGTCATTCTCTCAGTTAGGTGCATTCATGTCAATGAGCTTCACAGGCTGACAGGTCAGCATCTGGGGCTGCAAGTCTGAGAATCAGTCTAGGCCACAGAGACTTCAACAAGAAAATGCCCCTTGAACAGCTGTGTGCCCTTGGCCAAGTTACCCTTCTGTGCCTCGGTTTCCACAATTATGCAATATGGATGATAACAGTATCTCATAAAATTGTTGTAAGGATTTATGAAATAGTAAATGTAAGGTGTTTAGCAAATGTCTTAGTATTTAGTAAAAAAAAAAAAAGGTATTAAGTGCTAATTAAATGTTTGCTGTTATTTATTTAGCACTTACTAGTATCAAATTTTTCAACCAATGTGAGAAAAAACACGTAAGCAAGATCATGCCTATACAATGCTATGCCAACCTAGAAGAGTTCAGGGAAGAGGCACTTAAGTTAACCAGCAAATTTCAGAGAGAAAGCATTATTTTGAGATGAATCTTGCAGACTGAACCAATAGGTGAAGAATGCAGGAAAGAATATCCCATCCAGTCAGACAGAGTCAATAACTTAGCAGAAACACAGAGGACCTTTGGGTGCAAAGTACATACACATAAATAAAAACGTGTAAACACAGTTTCCTCTGATGCAGGTATGCTGCTGCTGCTGCTAAGTCACCTCAGTCGTGTCCGACTCTGTGCGACCCCATAGACGGCAGCCCACCAGCCTCCCCCGTCCCTGGGATTCTCCAGGCAAGAACACTGGAATGGGTTGCCATTGCTTTCTCCAATGCATGAAAGTGAAAAGTCAAAGTGAAGCAAGTATACCCACGTACAAATATCACCAAAGAAAGTTCCAACAAAAATTCCTGCAGCACAAGTTTTTCCAAAGTTGTGCTGGAAATATATATGCAATGTAGATTTCATATATAGTCATTTCTAGGCAAGTGAATGGCAACCCACTCCAGTATTCTTAACTGGAGAATCCCATGAACAGAGAAGCCTGGCGGGCTACAGTCCGTGGGGTCGCAAAGAGTCGAATACGACTTAAGCGACTTAGCAGGCAAGGGACAACCTCAGTCCTAAAAGAAACTTAAGGGGGAAAGCATCTGTCCCTACCTACATCAGAAATGGGACTCTCTCCCAGAGACTGGACAGGCTTTAGAGAAGTGGGCCCTCTCCCCTCGATACCTGGGAACTTGTTAGGAATGCAGATTCTCAGCCTCACCCACACCTACAGAATCAGAAATTCAAGAGGTGGGGCCCAGCCACCTGGGTTTGAGAACCACTGCTTTAGAGGAATTTGCCAAGAAGGAAACACAGATAAAAGCAACAGCAATCCAAGCAACAGCTCCTGTGAAGAGCTGGGATCCCTGTTCCCAGAACCAGGCTCAACTGAACACAGTGGCTAAACACAGGAGTTCAAGCTCTGTACACCCTCTGTACACACACAGCTCAAGCTCTGTACACCCTCTGTACACACACAGCTCAAGCTCTGTACACCCTCTGTACACACACAGCTCAAGCTCTGTACACCCATCGCCCGGGTCTGAACCCCAGTTTCGGTGCCCAATGGCTGCTACTTCCCTTCACCACTGCCTCCTTCCTCCTTTGCAAAATAGAGATGATGATTTCTGCCTCAGAAGACTGTTCTCAGGCTCGGTAAGACTTACAAGGCTCTGCATAGAGCAGCTCATTGAGTGAGAGGCAGTATGCCTAAAGGGAATGCAAGCAAACTCAGCCTCAGCAGTCTTCAAGTTGGGGTACACAGGCTCTTGGTTTGGGGACATGGATAGACTGATGAGGATCCATTTTCAAATCCTCAGTTTTCCGACAGACTCTGCTAAACTTGGTCTGCCTGCAACTGGGGCATCAGGAAAGTTCTCCTCCCTATCTTCCCTAGATCTCTTTCACAGCAGCCCTTCTCCCAGCAAGACAAAGGGCTCCCTCATCCCAAATCTTACTATGATGTATCCTAGAGCACAAACTTCCAACCAGGGGGTAGGAAATAGAAATACTGAGGTTGTGAATGTCTCTAATAAGCAGAGAAAATTCATTTGCAAGAGAACAGCTCAAATGACTGGTTGCAAGTTATTTTCCAAGTCAGGTGTTTCCCACATAATCGAAGGAGGACCTAATTGAGCTGTCAGCTGATAGATCATTAAAAATAATTTCTGATGACAGGCCACTATGTGAAAGTAGTAATCACCTTCCACTATGTGGAAGTAGTTCAAATAATTCAAAGGTAATAACATTCCTTATGTTCCCATTTACTTATGTGAATGTGTTCAGCACTTTCACCTTTTTTTTTAATTGAAATATAACATTACACTAGTTTCAGGTGTATAATGTAATGATTCAATACTTGTAAATATTTCAAAATGATGACCACAATAAGTCTACTTAACATTTGTCCACACTTATGTCTTAATAAACAAAAATAGGCTTACAGTTGATGCCAAGCTGTTTCATTCAAGCAATAAGTAATATTCATACATAGATACATGATACAAGTTTTTAAAACCCCATCCATCTCACAGCAGATACATTTGCAATGAATTTCACTTCTGTGTTTAATAATTCTATATCAAAAGTTATAATATATATATGTTGCTTTTCTCAATTATATAGTATAATAATTTCAATGATAATTCAATCCAGGAGAAATGTTTTAGTACTTAAAGCCTTTTAGTCACATGAAATGTTTTAAATTGCTGTTTCAACTTATATGTACGTTTTTGTTGCAAAGAAGCATGATACAAGAAGCAAGAAATCAACAAGGCAAACTTTCAAGCCTAAAAATATATTACATTAGAATAAAATTCTGTGAGGAAACTGGAATGAAAATGTGAGTACAAAGAGAAAAAGAAAAGATGTAAAATTTTCTAACTACTAAAGGAAAACTCATTTGCAAATTTTAAAACAGAAGACAGTAGTATTAAATCAGTATAGTATTTAGACTGGAAATTTTAAAAAGCAATATAAACATTTATTTTAAAATTTCAGTATTAACTACTTGCCAAAAATTATATTCTTTGTAATTTTTTATATAAATTTATAACAAAAATTGCAAATACCAGGTTAAAAATGTACAAGGAGGTACATTGCCTCTCAAAATGTTTTCAGGGGCTATGCAGAGAAAAAAATGTGAAGACTTCTGCTCTGGAAAATCACCTCCTTATTATGTTCCTCTTTCTTCAACAGGTGAACGCATTAAATAGAAATGACATTCTCAGTGCTATGTTGGATGCTAAGAAGCAGTCCAGAGAAGTAATCATCATTATCTCTGTTTTCAGTAACTCACTACCTAGTTGAACCAACCAGAAAAAATGATGCAAAGCAATTGAGGTGTGTGGCAGACATCGGCCTTGCCCACGTGGTGCCCGTGGTCTCTGGTGTCCTTGCTAAGCAAATCCAGACTGTGTTTAGGACAGCAATCTGCCAGATAAATGCTCTTTTTTTTTCAGCCTCTCTTCCCATCAGAGTGGCCATGTACAAAATTATAACTGGTGAGACATAAGTAAGGACATGAGCGTTTCTGGGAAAGCTTTTGCTTTCCTAATAAAACCATAGAGATGAGGCGAGCTCTGCTGTCCTTTCTTCTTCCTAACTTGAATGCTGAGGCAATGCCTGGAGCTACAGCATTTATGCCAAAACTGTGAGGCAACAAGCATGAGGACAAAAGGTAACATTAAGGTTGGCAGTATGAAAGCACAGAAAGATCCTGGGTCCCTAATGGCACAGCTGAGCAATGAACTAATGCCAACAAGGGCTTACCTCTAGATCTCTCACTTCATTAAATACAGGTATACATGTATTTCACAGGGAAGGCAATGGCACCCCACCCCAGTACTCTTGCCTGGAAAATCCAATGGACGGAGTAGCCTGGTGGGCTGCAGTCCATGGGGTCGCTAACAGTCAGACAGACTGAGCGACTTCACTTTCACTTTTCTCTTTCGTGCATTGGAGAAGGAGATGGCAACCCACTCCAGTATTCTTGCCTGGAGAATCCCAGGGATGGGGGAGCCTGGTGGGATGCCGTCTATGGGATCACACAGAGTCGGACACGACTGAAGTGACTTAGCAGCAGCAGCACACGTATTTCAATTGCTGTAAACCAGTGCTAGCTGGATATCCCAGTTACTTGTACCATATAACAAGCTACTCTAAAACTTAGTGACATTAAAACAAGTCATTTTATTAAGCTCACAGGTGGCAGGTCAAGAATTCAGACAGAGTCCATCCGCAATGGTTTGTCTCTACTCCATGGTATCTAGGGCCTCTCTTGAGAAGGTTCAACCAGGTAAGTGACTCAAATACCCAGGAACTGGAATAACTGGACCTGCAGGACCCAATTCCAAGTGTGCTTCTTCACTCACATGTCTGGTACTCAAGCTGGAAGGACCAAAGTCTGGACTCACGTGGGACTGTTGACCAAGTCCCAGCACACGTGGCCTCCCCCTAATGTTTAGGCTTTTCACAGTACTATGGCTGTGTTCCAAGAGCAAGCATTCCAAGGGGCCTATGTAGACGTTTCATGGATTTTTATGATTCAGCCTCATGCAGGAATCAGTGTCATTTCTTCGTTATTCAATTGGTCAAAGCAGTTATCAGATTCAAGAAGAGGGGACAAAGATCTCAATTGGAGGTGAATCAAAGAACTTGAAACTTTTTTTTTTAAACACCACAATGGTTGAGGTTTCTTCCTTGTGCCTTAAAGCACTTCTAAACTGATACAGTAGAGATGAAAAAAACGTGGATGCAAAGTTGAACCGTTCTTTTCAGTTCAGTCGCTCAGTCGTGTCCGACTCTTTGCGATCCTATGGACTGCAGCATACCTGGCCTCCCTGTCCATCACCAACTCTCAGAATTTACTCAGACTCATGTCCATCGAGTCAACGATGCCATCCAACCATCTCAGTACAAGTAGGCTATTGAACTCCAAGGAGGAAAAGATAATGAGAAATGTAGTTAAGAAAGCCTTCATTATAAATGCTGATGGAGGGCCTCTAAGTGCACAGCCCAGAATAAAATGCCAAGAGGACTGCATAAATCAAGACTCCATATCTATCCTGCATGCTAGATAAATCTCAGTCTGCTCTTCTTAACCAACATGGCTTTGAAAAATCCTAGCTGAGACTCAGTTTGTGTATCAGCAAAATGGAGACCATATGTCAAGGTTATGATGAGACCTAAATAAAATAGAATGAGAAGGGCCTAGCATGGTGCATGGCACTCAGCAAGTGCTCAATAGTGAAAGTGAAAGTGTTAGTCGCTCTGTCATGTCCAGCTCTTTGCAACCCTGTCGACTGCAGCCCCCAGGCTCCTCCGTCCATGATTCTCCAGGCAAGAATATTGGAATGGGTAGACATGTCTTTCTCCAGGGGATCTTCCCGACCTAGGAATCAAACCCAGGTCTTCTGCATTGCAGGCAGATAGATTCTTCACCATCTGAGCCAGCAGGAAAGCCCAGTAAATGCTGCTGCTGCTGCTGCTGCTAGGATGTTTATTCATTCACCAAACTTACCCTTGTGTGAAAATTGAATGCGTATCTACCACATGATTGGCATAGAATTAGAATTCCCCAAACATATGTCAGAGCCCCAAAACCTCCCTTAAGGACTCAGCAACCTTTACTCACAGTTATGTAGTGCAGGGCTTAGACAACTTGGACGAATCTCTCTGGAGGGAAACTAAAACAGATTTGAAAATATCTTCTGATGTCCAGGCAATGTCAAGCCTTTTCCCTGCAAAGTCCATCCCCACCATTGCTGCCAACTTGGAAAAATCGATAGCATTTCTCATGAGAGCCCAACCATTCCAATCTGGGATAAATTTTCTAAATATTAGATCTGAATTGATTTATTTTATCCCTAACTGCATTGGGCCACAACCTTCTTGAATGGATAAAGTCAGACCTTCTATTTTTTAGCAGCTGGCTCATTCAGTCCATTTCCTTACTATAAATACCTGAGTGCACTTGTTTTAAAGTAGAACTCTTTTGTCATCTGATTGTCCCAGTCTAGATTAGAGGGGGATCAAGGAGAGAGAATGAAAAATGAGACAGACAGAGAGAGACTGCATTGCTATACTCTGCTCAGCAGTCATTTTCACAGTCTTCAAGACCCGTAGCTGCCTGGATGCAGGAGAAAGCGGAGAGGTTCTAGCCTTTCTCCGTACGTTAACCTTGAGAAATTGATAGCTGTTTGGGACTTGATGGAGCCACCCAGATTATTTCCTATCATTTTATCCACTGAAAATATCCTTTTCAGGATCCCATGTCTCAGTCTCCTTACTCATAACATACGGACACTAACCCCAGCCTCTGAAGCAGGCCAACAGAGGCTTTTTCTGGCCTTAATGCCCTTGAGTGAAAATAAATTATCATAATATCTCATACCCATCTCCCTGGAGTCTTGAAGAAAGGGACACTGAGCTCTCAACAAATACTGATCAAACTCTTACTGACTTCAAAGCACTGAAGGGACATAGGCCAGAGTCAGAATAAGGAATGGCTCTGCCAGGCACCAGCACAGAAGGAAAGGTATGCTAAAACATCACTGGATGCTGGTATGTCACTGGAAATTAAGGAGATGGAGGAAAACTGCAATTTCAAAACTCTTCTCAGGAAAATAAAAGGTGTGTTTAAAGAACTAATGTAAAATGATCCTGAAGTTGTGGCTAAGATCCCTAAAGGCCATGATTTCAATAGTAAATATTTGTCATTTAGGGTAGCTAATATCTTAATACTCTCCCTATTTTGAGGTTTCTACCAGCAACCCTCCTTCTCCATTTTTTTTTCCACTAACCCAGTTTTCAACTCCTCTTCCAAATTAAAGTTGAACAAACATTTTGATTGAACAAATATATTGATTCAAGGGGACAGGAAATTATCAACAGTTTACCAAAATTCCCACATGTCTCAGTCTGTACACTCCTCCCAAAGATCTCAAATGGTTATGAAAAACCATTTATCCAAGTTTCAAGCACCAAGGAACCACTGTGATCCCAAAAGCAGTCAATGGGAGCAGAGTCTCCTGGTTTCTCTCAGATGAAATGTAAATGTGCCTCAAATAATAGAAAAACTGGCTTAAAACTGAATATTAAAAAAACTAAGATCATAGCATCCAGTCCTATTACTTCATGGCAAATAGAGGGGGGAAAGGTGGTAGTAGTGACAGATTTCCTCTTCTTCAGCTCTAAAATCACTGCGGATGGTGACTGCAGCCATGAAATCAGAAGATGTTTGCTTCTTGGCAGGAAAGCTATGACAAAGCTCGATAGTATGCTGAAAAGCAGCATTACTCTGCCAACAAAGGTCCATATAGTCAAGACTATGGTCTTCCCAGTAGTCATGTATTCTGAGAGCTGGACTGTAAAGAAGCACTGAAGAATTGATGCCTTCCAATTGCTGGAGAAGACTCCTGAGAGCCCCTTGGATAGGAAGGAGATCAAACCAGTCAATCTTCAGGGAAATCAACCCTGAATACTCATTGGAAGGACTGATGCTGAAGTCGAAACTCCAATATTTTGGTCATCTGATGCAAACAGCTGACTCATCAGAAAAGTCCCTGATGCTGGGAAAGATTGAGGGCAGAAGAAGAAGAGGGCATCTGAGGATGAGATGGCTGGATGGCATCACCGAAGCAATGGAAATAAACTTGGGCAAACTTCAGGAGATGGCGAAGGACAGAGACGCCTGGTGTGCTACAGTCCATGGGGTCACAAAGAGTCAGACACAACTGGGTGACTGAACAACAACAATTCATCAAATATTTTCAGAAACAATTCATACACGATGACCAAGTGGATTTCATCTCAGGAACGCAAGGTTGGTTTAACATCCAAATATCAATCAATGCAATTCAACATGTTTACAAAACAAAAAAGAAAGAACATAATTATCTCAATAGACCCAGGAAGATTAGTAGAAAATTATTCATAACAAAAGATCTCAGGGCTCTTGGAGTTGAGGAAAGGTGACGCAGATATGGTAACTGTGTCACTGGCTCCACCACTTCGCTGACACCCCATTCCCAGTGTCCACCACCACAGAATAATCATCCAGATCTACCATTCCGATTGAGCAATCATAGATGAGTTTTCCAAAATAGAGAAAGTTGGAGGAGGTATCTATGGAGTTATGTGTAAGGGTAAACTACAGACCAAGTGCTAACTATGAAGAAAATCAGACTAGAAAGTGAAGAGGCAGTGTTCCCGTGTTGCAATTCAGGAAATTTCTCTTTTAGAACACTGTCACCCAAATAGAGTCCACCTTCAAACGTGGTTACGCAGGAATCCAGGTTACATCTCCTCTCTGAATTTTAAACTCTATCCCTCCAGGTCTCTTCATGGGTTCTCCACTTGTTAACAGTTATCTGCACCACATGCTACAACGGACTGTGTTTTGTCAGCCTAGGAGAATTCTTCACAGAGACTTAAAACCTCAAAACCTATTGATAACAAAGAAACATTTAAACTCGTTGATTCTGGCTTTTTCCAGAGCTTCTGGAATGCCTATTAGAATATACATACATAAGGTCGTAACACTCTAGTACAGATCTCCAGCACTACTGAAATCAGCTCACTACTCAACTCCAGTTGACATTTGGAGTAGAGACACCACATAGAGTTAACAACAAAGAAGCCGCTTTTCCGTGTGAATTCAGAAGCTGATCAGCTCTTCAAAACATTCAGAGCTTTGGGTGTGGCCAGAGCAACTTATAAGAATATATGACTATAAGACTGTAAGAATACATTTCCCAAGTGAAAACCAGGAAGCCTACCATCCCATGTCAAAAACTGGGTTGAAAATGGCTTGGATTTGCTTTTAAAAATGTTAGCTTATAATCCCGTCAAACAAATTGCTGGCAAAATAAAACTGAACTGCCCATATTTTAATGGTTTAGATAATCAGATTAAGAAGATGTATTATAGCATTCTGACCAAAAGTTTCCACGTGATTTGTTAAGAACAGATGGTTTTATTTTTACTGTTGACTCTCTTATTACTTCATGTATTTTTCTTTTCTTTGTTGTAAAGCTTAAGCTGTACTTCTTCTAATTTCAAGTATAACTTAAAACGTAAATATTGTTCTATATGAATTTAAATGTCATCCTGTATATGTGTGCAGGTTTCACTGTAACAACTACTTTTTACCATAATAAAACTATAAATCTAGTATTGATAACAAAAAAAAGAAAAAAAAAAAAAACTTAAACTTCTTGGTAAATTAAGAACAGAAGAAAACTTCCTCAGCCTGATAGATGATATCTCAGAAAAACCTACGGCTAACGTTATACTTATGGTGAGTAACTGAATGACTTTCCTCTTAAGATCAAAACAAGGCAAGAATATCTGTTCTCACCATTTTATTCAATGTTATACTAAAAGTCTTACCAATAAGGTAGTAGAATAAACAAAAAGTATCCAGATTTGAAAAAGAGAAAAACTGTCTTTGCCGCAGATGACAGGATTGCTTATGTAGAAAATTCTAAAATATCTGGCAAAAAGCTAATTTTTAGAAAGGACACAGAAAACAAGGTCTCTCTTTACATATGTGTGTATGTGTGTATGTGTATATATACATGTCTGTGTGTGTGTGTATTGGAATTTCTAAATGGTAAAAACAGAGTGTTAGAAATCAAAATAAAATAGATACCATTTTCTTAAACTCATGTAGTCGTTCTCAATTGCTACATAATGAATTATCAAGTTATCAGCTTGAAACAACAAACATCCATTATCTCACAGTTTCTACAAGTCTGGAACCTGGGAGAAGATTCAACAGGTTGCCTGGCTCAGGATCTCTCAGGAGGTTGCAGTTGAGATGTTGGCCAGGGCTGTGGTCATCTGAAGGCTCAACTGGGTCTGGAGGATCCACCTTCAAAATCACTCATTCATGGCTTGTTAGTGGAGATCTCACTTCCTCCTTTATGATCTGCCCTTCACCCCTTTGAACCATCAAGTAGAGCTGTTCTCGTATTTTCCAGAGCAAGCAATCCAATAGAGAGCAAGGAAGAAGCCGTATTGCCTTTTTACTGCCTACTCTCAGAAGTGGCATTCCGTCACTTTGCCGTATCCTATTAGTTGCACAGACCTGGTACACTGCATGTGTGTTACGGGGGGTACTGCCCAAGGGCATGAATACCAGCTGAGAAGGGGCACTGAGGGCCAGCCTGGAGGCTGGCTGCCACAAACACTACTTGTGACAGCATCAAAAAATATAAAGCACTTGTGGATAAATTTAACAAAATATATGCTAAACCTCCACACTGAAAATGACAAAATACAGAAAAAATTAAGACCTAAATGAAGGAAGTATATACAATGTTTACAGATTGTCAGATACAGATATAATATTATTAAGATGTTTAATAGTTTCCAATGTATTGGGATTCAATGTAATCTCGGGGGTTTTTTAATAGAAATTGATGAACTGATAATAAAATTTGTATGTAAATGTTAAGAATTTAAAATAGCCAAAACAACTTTGAAAGAGAAGAACAAAGTTGGAGGACTTATCCTACCTCCTACACTACATCCAAAAACAATGTTAAGAACCACACTTGGCTGTTACACTGCTTTTGGATTTATCATAAAGCTACAGTAATAAAGACAGTGTGCTATTAACATAGGATCAATGAATAGATGTGTGGAATAGAATAAAAGGTCCAGAAATAGACCAAATCATATATGGTCAATTAATTTTTGACAAAACTGCCGAAGCAATCCAATGGGAAAGTATTTTAAACAATTGTTGCTAGGACAATTGGATATCCCAGGAATAAGTAAACTTTGAACATTGCCTTACACTATAAACAGAAATTAACTTAAAATGATCATTGATCAAAACTTCATTGGTGATTAAAGACTATACTATGAAGAAAGATAGTCTCTTCAGTAAGTGGTACTGGAAAAACTGGACAGTTACATGTAGAGGAATGAAAATACAACATTCTCTTAATAGCACATACAAAAATAAACTCAAAATGGATTAAAGACCTAAGTGTAAGACCAGGTACCATAATAAAAAATTCCTAGAGGAAAATATAGGCAGAGTACTCTTTGACATAAATTGCAGGAATATTTCTTGGATCTGTCTCCTAAAGTAAGAAGAAACAAAAGCAAAAATAAACAAATGGGATCTCACTCAGTTCAATTCAGTCACTCAGTCATGTCCAACTCTTTGCGACCCCTTGAATCGCAGCACACCAGGGCTCCCTGTCCATCACCAACTCCCAGAGTTCACTCAGACTCACGACCATCGAGTCAGTGATGCCATCCAGCCATCTCATCCTCTGTCATCCCCTTCTCCTCCTGCCCTCAATCCCCAGCATCTGAGTCTTTTCCAATGAGTCATCTCTTCGCATGAGGTGGTCAAAGTACTGGAGTTTCAGCTGCAGCGTCATTCCCTCCAAAGAAATCCCAGGGCTGATCTCCTTCAGAATGGACTGGTTGGATCTCCTTGCAGTCCAAGGGACTCTCAAGAGTCTTCTCCAACACCACAGTTCAAAAGCATCAATTCTTCAGCACTCAGCTTTCTTCACAGTCCAACTCTCACATCCATACATGACCACAGGAAAAACCATAGCCTTGACTAGACAGATCTTTGTTGGCAAAGTAATGTCTCTGCTTTGCAATATTCTATCTAGGTTGGTCATAACTTTTCTTCCAAGGAGTAAGCATCTTTTAATTTCATGGCTGCAGTCACCATCTAACTAAACTTAAAACCTGTTGAAAACCGTTGATAAAACAAAAAGATGACCTACTAACTGGGAGAAAATATTTGCAAATTATATGACCAATAAGGGATTAATATGCAATATATACAAACAACTCATACAACTCAAAAAAAAAAAAAAAAAAAAAACAAAA
>SJYX01021397.1:137605-266883 GCA_006410675.1 Oreotragus oreotragus | reverse complement strand
AAAAAAAAAAAAAAAAAAAAAACAAGAATGGGCAGAAAAAACTGAATAGACATTTTCTAAAGAGGAAATGCAGACAGCCAAGAAGAGATGCTCAACATCGCTAATCACCAGGGAAATGCAAATCAAAACCATAATGAGATATCACCTCACACCTGTCAGAATGGTTATCACCAAAAGGAACACAAATACAAATGTTGGTGAGAATGTAGAGAAAAGGGAATCCTTGTACACCATTGGTGGAGAAGGAAGTTTGTGTGGCCACTGGTGAAAACAATATTAGTTAGTTCAGTCGCTTAGTCATGTCTGACTCTTTGCGACCCCATGAATCGCCAGGGCTTCCTGTCCATCACCAACTCCTGGAGTTCACTTAGACTCACGTCCATCGAGTCAGTGATGCCATCCAGCCATCTCATCCTCTGTTGTCCCCTTCTCCTTCTGCCCCCAATCCAATATGGAGGCTTCTTAAAAAACTAAAAACAGAACTACCATATGACCCAGCAATCCCACTCCTGGGTATATTAATATATCCAAAACCCCAGTAATTTGAAAAGATACATGCCACTCAATGTTCACAGTCGCATTATTTACGATTGCCAAGATAAGGAAACATTCCGTGTGTCCATCAACAGATGAATGGATAAAGAAGATGCAAATAAACACCCACACACACAATGGTATATGACTCAGCACCCAAGTTCTTGTCTGAGGCTTTCTTTCAAAGAAACCCAAACCAAGACATATATACACTTTGTTTTTTCAACTTAATATATTTTGTAGGTTGCACCATATTAGCACATGTGATCTGCCATGTTGCATCCCATATATACTCTGCTGTTTTTGGATGTACCACAGCTTTTATAACCATGCCCCCATCAGTGGCATCTCAGGTTGTTTATAGTCTCTTGCTATTATATACGGTGTTTTTCAAAACATCCTTTTTCATGTATCTTTGTAAGTTAAATCTCTAGAGATGGAATGGATAAAGCAAAGGGTGCATGGTAGTCTTATCTGGAAACATCCCGAATATGATTCACTTATAAAATCTTACCTGTACACATAGCTTTTCAGTCACAAATCCAGGGTATAATGATACACATTCTCCCTATCAGAGTTGATGCAAGACTGTAGTCCAACATACTAAGACTCCCTCTACTCAACTCTCTAGCCGCCTTTTCCATAGATCAACCTGTCCTCTCACTGTGAACAAGAGGAGGCCTGAGATAGAAAGAGTAAGAACATAAGCCAAAACACAGAGAAATGGAATCAAAGGGAAAATATACATAAAACTACTCATCGATTGCCAGGAAGTTTAGAAAGAACTCTCTTATTCCCAGGCTTCCCCAGTGGCTCACCAGTAAAGAATCTGCCTGCAATGCAGGAGCCACAGGAGACGTGGGTTTGATCCTTGGGTCGGGAAAATCCCCTGGAGAAAGGCATGGCAACCCACTCCAGTAGTCTTGCCTGGAGAATCCCATGGACAGAGGAGCCTGGCGGGCTAGAATCCATAGGGTCACAAAGAGCCAGACGCAACTGAAGCAACTTAGCACACAAACACTCTTATTCACAGGAGTAAAGAGCACTGGGCTAGGAGTCAGGGAGTTCTAGATACTTTCAGCCAAAGCAAGTGGTGTCCTTGAATAAAGTAGTCTCCATTTGCCTCAATTTCCTCATTTTTAAAATGAAGAGGTAGGCCTGAATAATTATTTCTGGAGCCTTCCTCATCCTGATATTCTGATTTCTACAATCTGGGCAGCTTGTAGAAATGGCTACCGTATTTACCAAGGTGTCAACCCAGCCACCATCTGTTTAAAACTCTCTGAACCACAGGCAGAAGATGGGAAATACAGGCATACCTTGGAGATAGTGCAGGCTCCAGAAGACCATAGCATAGCTAATATCACAACAAAGCGAGTCACACAGTTTTTTTTTATTTCCCAGTGCATATGAAAGTTATGTTTACACTATACTGTAGTCTATGAAGTGTGCAATAGCATTATGTCTAAAATAGCTATGTACATACCTTAATTTAAAAAATACTGTCTTGCTAAAGAATGCTAATCATGATCTGAGCCTTCAGCGAATTCTAATCTTTTTTGCAATAGTAACAGCAAAGATCACTGATCACAGAGCACAATAACAAATACAGCAATAATGAAGAAGTTTGAAATACTGTGAGAATTGCCAAAATGTGCACAGAGTCAGGAAGTAAGCAAAAAATGGCACCCATAGACTAGCCTGATTCCGGGTTGCCATAAACCTTCAATTTGTAAACAAATAAAACACTTTACCTGCAAATAAATACCAGTAAAATGGTATGTGCCTACACTGTGTGAGCTGTCTACTTTAAATCACAACCAAAATGCAAATTCTTCAAAAACAAATGCAAATATCCCTAAGAACAGGGCAAATTTTTGCTTACAGCCATCCATAGGAGCAGATTTCTGCAGAGCACACTTTGGGAGCAATGTTTTAACCCCCATGAGCAGCTGGAGCTCAGCCTTTAGGGTCAGAAGGACCTGAACGCAAATCCTAGTTCCTCCATATGTTAACTATATGTCCCTGACTAGTTCTGTAGGAATGAGGCAAATAATGCCACTTTTTTGGGGTGCTGTGAGAACTAGAAGAGATGTTAAGAAGTAAACTTGTACCTAAGGTTGAGTGTTAGATTCCAAATTTGTGGTAAGAAAAAGCTAAAGCCCAGACAAAGTGACTGACTTGCATTTGGGGGCCATGTTAACCTTCATCACACACACAGACACACACTAACACGCATTTTGAAGAGCTATATATTGAGTCAACACTTGCTATAAACTGAATGCTTGTCCCCCTCTCCATTTATAGATTAAATCCTACGCCCCAGTGTGATGCTCTTAAGAGACGGGGCCAGTTCTGGGTGGCCATGGCCTCCAACAGCTTGAATCAGAGTCTCAGTTCTGGGCCAGAGGTTGAAGTCAGGCCACTGCAGTTGGAGCACTGAATCCTATCCACTAGGCCAGTGGCCAGCGACAAGGCCTTGCCCATTGACTTTGTAGAAATGAATTTCCACAAAGAGATGGAAAGTGGTGAAAATAATCAAGTGTTTATTAGGAGGAAATATTTATGAGTGAATAGACTCTCACGGGTGGCCTCAGAGTCACGCTCTCATGGTGGTTTGAATCACTTACATGGGGTGTTTCTTCTGGGCTTCCTCTGGCCAATCATCTTGCCTTGTGGGCTCTGAGTCCATAGCCAAAAGGGATTCTAACAAAGAGGCCTATAGTAGTAGACATCACCTACTACAGGGTGGCACTCCCTCCCTCTTTGACCCCCAAGGAGCCTTTTTGTGCATGTAAAGTTGGGAAGGGCTCCTTGATCTCAAGAATGATAAATACATGGTCTATTCATCTCTCATCTGGGCAGTGCTCAACCCCTCTTCACTCCTGCTATTTTATTCATCTTGGAGTACCTGTGCACAGGGGCCCAGCCCCAGCTGCTCAGCCTGGGGCCCATCTATCTCCTGCTTCAAGGCTTTTAGAAGGTGATGGGTCAGGAAGGTGGAGCCCTCTTGAACCGAGTTAGTGCCCTTATTAAAGAGGCTGCAGAGAGCTCCGCATCCCAGCTGCCGTGGAATAGGAAGATGGTCACCTACGAGTCAGGAAGCAGGTTCTCATCAGACACCAAATCTCCCAGAACCTTGATCTTGGCCTTCCCATCCTCCAGAACTGTGAGAAGTAAGTTTTTGTGTACAAAGTATCTAGTCTGTGGTATTTTTGTCATAGTCCAAACAGACTAAGATAATACTAATCAGTTCAGTCGCTCAGTCATTTCCAACTCTTTGTGACCCCATGGACCGCAGCACGCCAGGCTTCCCTGTCCATCACCAACTCCCAGAGCTTGCTCAAACTCATGTCCATCGAGTCAGTGATGCCATCCAACCATCTAATCCTCTGTCGTCCCCTTCTCCTCTTGCCTTCAATCTTTCCCAGCATCAGGGTCTTGGAAAAAGCTAATCTTTCACCATTATCGAATAACTTTATCTCACAAATTTAACAACTAAATTCTGTTGCTATGATTATTTAGGATATTTTCCACTTCTATTTGTAAGAATGAATTATCTCTATATACTCATCTTTGACAGCCTCGCTTAATAGATCCTAAATAGATGTCAGAAGCCTAAAGAGTAATTGCACAAGACACAGGTAAGCCTCAAGTTCATCTAAAAAGTATTTGCTGAGCTTCTAGAGGCCAAGCACTGTCCAGGCACACTTCCATATCCTCCAGCACTTACAGTGCTGGCCCAAAAGGGTGCATGTGCCTCTTTTTATACAGAGGATGTGGCTTTGTCCTATAAATTAGACTATCAAATAGAAGACAAGCGCTTAGGTTTAGATATCACTGAGTCTCCGCAATGGGCCAGAAAGCAAAAAGAAACTTCAGAGAAATAAAAGGAGAGGACAGAGCAATCTGGAATACAAAGGACCCCAAACTGAATATGGTATATCCTGTTTCCTCCAGTCATCAGCACAGGAGAGTCCAGCCACCTGGATGCAGTTTCAACATAATTTATTCAACTCGTCAACTATTTACTGAGCATCAATTACAGCCAACTATAACTCAGCTGTCATTCACTGAAGCAGACTAGAGTAAGGGTTAGGAGTGCAGGCTCTGCCTTTAAAGACTAAAGTCAATGTATAGGGAACAAACTGCAGGATAATAAGAAATTGAAGTAAGATGCAAAACGGCAGCAAAAAGAGGAGAGGATATATATGCTTGTTTATGCGCTGAATATCTCTGGAAGGATTCATAAAGCCTGGCGAAAGAAGCACTCCTTCTGGCCATGGTGCGATAATAGGAACCAGATTTACCCTCTTTCTTTATTCAGGTTTTTTTTTAATGACAAAAGGAAATAACAGTTTAAGACACTGTGCAGCAGACAGTGCTGGAAGAGTTGCCGATGGCTAAGGGAAGGGAGGCCTGGCGTGCTGCAGCCCGTGAGGTCTCAAAGAGTCGGATGCGACAGCGACTGAACAGCAACAAGGGAAGGGAGAGGAAGGAAGTGGCCAGACAGCCGCCCCAGCTTACTGCTAGGCGGGCCTTTCCAGGTGGAATCTGGTGGCCTCCCTGAGCTAAGGAAGCAGAGATCGTGTCAGGGTGTCCACATCAGCTAGAGTGACAAGGCAGGGTGTCTGAGAAGAGAGAGGTCTTGCAACTTGCAGAGGGATTCCTTCCAGTTACTGCCTGAGAACTGGTCATTACATGCATGAGAAGCTGCTCAGTTCAGTTCAGTTCAGTCGCTCAGTCATGTGCGACTCTTTGCAGCCCCATGAATCGCAGCACGCCAGGCCTCCCTGTCCATCACCAACTCCTGGAGTTCAATGGTTAAACTCAGGCAAATCACTGAAACACTCCAAGCCTCGTGTTTCTCATGGATGAACTGAATTTTGTCCTTTTGTTTCAGGTGAACATGACCATCCCTCAGTTCCAGAGATGGGCATATTACCATGATCTTCGGTGGTGGGGCCTCTGGGGTGACTATCTCATGAGTGTGGAGCAGTTAGTGCCCTCATAAGAGCCCCTGGATTTGAAAAAAAAAAAAAAAAACTGAAAAAGAAGAGATACATGTATATGAATAACCGAATCGCTTTGCTGTACACTTGAAATTAACACATTGTTAATAAACTGTTCCAATATAAAATAAAAAGTTAAAAAAGTAAAGCTAGTTTGTTAAACAAATTTGATTTGGGTAATGAAATCTATGTAGTTTAAATCTACCTTTAGCTGAATAGGGCTTCCCTGGTGGCTTAGAGTGTAAAGCTTACGCCTGCAATGTGGGAGACCTGGGTTGAATCCCTGAGTCAGGAATATCCCCTGGAGAAGGAAATGGCAACCCACTCCAATACTCTTGCCTGGAAAATCCCATGGACGGAGGAGCCTGGGAGGTTGCAGTCCATGGGGTCGCAAACAGTCAGACACTTCATTTCACTTAGCTGAATTATTACTAATCATAGTTTTTTTTATTTCTGTAAAGCAACAGGTCATATATATTAAGACTGGATTTACTTAAACAAACCAAATACAAATTATCTGATAATTAAAAAAGAAAAAGAGACGCTGGAGAGTTCCATCATCCCTTCTGCCATGTATGATTACAGGAAAAGATAAGCATCTATGAAGTATAGATACAGAATCTACCAGTAGATTGATCTTGAACTTCCAGCCTCCAGAACTATAAGAAATAAATTTCTGTTATTTCTGACCAATCACCACATTTCATGGGATAGCAACTAAATCAAATTGGTCTAATGACAGTAGTGTCCAGACTTTCACTAAAAATGTTGGGAAAGACATGCCATTAATTTCAGGATTTCTCAGGGTTGCAAAGCTCCTGATGGTTTTCAGGGCACTAGCTTGAGAATGAAACTAAGACAGAATAAAACAAAGCCAAGAGCTAGAGAGAGATATTGTCCTGGTGGTGTCATTTGAGTACAGGGATCCAGTGATGCCTATAACTAAAAATGTTGGGAAAGACATGCCATTAATTTCAGGATTTCTGAGGGTTGCAAAGCTCCTGATGGTTTTCAGGGCACTAGCTTGAGAATGAAACTAAGACAGAATAAAACAAAGCCAAGAGCTAGAGAGAGATATTGTCCTGGTGGTGTCATTTGAGTACAGGGATCCAGTGATGCCTATCACCAATTTCTGTCACTTGCAATCAGAAGGCGCCTGACAAATTCAGTAGGGATCATTATTCAATTAATTAAACAAGCACAGAGCCCAGATGAGATGCCAGAAACTGCCAAGAGCTAGGCATTTGAACATGAGATCCTTGTCTTTAATAAGTTTACGGTCTAGTGGAGGAGATAGATATGTAAACTGACAAATTGCTAGGACAGAGGTATTCCCAGGGTGCTATAGGTGAGCCATCTAGATGATCCTGGGAGGAGGGGTTAGACATCCAGAAAGATTTTGTGAGGAGTGACCCCTAAACGAAGCCTCAGTGGATGCCAAACGAGTGGTCAAAAGGAAAAGGAGACTAAGAGCATTCTAGATGAAAAGGGAAGTGAAAGCGGATGTGTCCAGACATGAGGGACCTGTGGCGATAGATGAGACTGAAGAAATAAGCAAGAATAACATCACGAAGTACGTCGTACATCATTCTCTATGAGTTCGGATTTGGTATCCTCATCATTGTGGTATGCCGTTCAAAATCTTAATACAAGGGAGATATATGATCAGATTTTTGTGTGGAAAATAGATTAGAGGCCAAGACAGATAAGGAAAATCAAGTAAAAGAATGAGGGAGTAATCCATCCTGGATATGCTGAGGGCCTGAGTTAAGAAAACAACAAAATCCTGTAAAGCTATTATCCTTCGATTTAAACCATTAATTAATTAAAAAAGAAATTAGGAGAAGGGATGGAGAACAGCAAAATAATGAATTTGAGAAGTTTTACAGAGAAAGAATTGACTGGACTTGATACTGAAGGATAATGTATTTCAGTTTGGAACATTAAAATAGAAATAATAGTTAACAATTTTATAACGCTCCCCACCAAGGCCTGTTCTAGGTGCTTTACACAAATTAACTCACTCGATACTACTGAGATTTCTCATTTGAACATTTTAGGCATTTGAACATGAGACCCTTGTCTTTAAAGTTTATGGCCTAGTGGAAGGAGACAGACAGGAAAAGGGACAAATTTCTGGGATAGAGATATTCCCAGGGTGCTGTAGGTGAGGCATCTAGACCATCCTGGGAGGAGGGGTTAGATATCCAGAAAGACTTTATGAGGAGTGATCTTAAATGAAGGAACTTGGTCCCTGAGAGGAGTGATCCTAAACGAAGGAACTTGGTCCCTGAGAAGTAAAATAACTCCAGTACTTTGGCCACCTCATGCGAAGAGTTGACTCATTGGAAAAGACTCTGATGCTGGGAGGGATTGGGGGCAGGAGGAGAAGGGGACGACCGAGGATGAGATGGCTGGATGGCATCATGGACTCGATGGACGTGAGTCTGAGTGAACTCTGGGAGCTGGTGATGGACAGGGAGGCCTGGCATGCTGCGATGCATGGGGTCGCGAAGAGTCGGACACGACTGAGCGACTGAACTGTACTGAACTGAAGGTTACACTCTCGCAAGTGGTGTAACTGCAACCCCAATATGGACAATGTAGGACCCACACCTGTGCTATTGACCATGCAAATGCATATTGTTTACTATTTAGGGAAAAAGTAAGAGGAGCTGGCCAAGAAAATAAAAATAACTAGGGAGACAGAGGGGAGCCTGGAGAGCCCATTGTCACAGAAGGAGGAGATGAGCGCCTGTTTCTTACTTCCGCGGTAAGTAACACCCATCACGCAACTGGAGGATGGCAGTCTGGGCTTAGCCAAGAAGAAATTCTCACAGTTCTGTAAAATAGGTGTTTTCATATCACCAATTTCTAGGTGTGGAAACTGAGGCTTGGAGCGGTCAGGGGACTCCACAAGGTCACTCAGCTGGTAAGGGACTCAGCCATTTCTCAGACCTGGCCATCATTTGCACGCTGGGCTGGGTCCACCAGAGTGCTGTCCAGGTGCCCAGGGCTGTATCAGGGTAGGAGGGGAGCACACAAGCATGGTCACATCCTTGCTCCCAGTGGGTCTGTAATCTTGTTGCTCAGATGAGGTTATAACAAATGAAAACATCATGAGAAGGCAGCATAAAGGTGTGTACCTAGCTAAATGACAGACTCTGGGCACCTAAGGCTTCCCTGGTGGCTCAGCTGGTAGAGAATCCGCCTGCAATGCGGGAGACCTGGGTTCCATCCCTGGGTTGGGAAGATCCCCTGGAGAAGGGAAAGGCTACCCACTCCAGTACTCTGGCCTGGAGAATTCCATTGACCGTATAGTCCATGGGATCGCAGAGTGGGACACGACTGAGAGACTTTCACTGGGCACCTGGAGCAGGTGGGGAGGGATCAGAGAGCTGATGGACATGGGCTGAGTATTGAAGGACAGGCTGAGCATAATCATGGGAGGAAATGGGGCATTTCCAGGGACGGGGCCCTCACCTGGGCATTCTCAGGGAGCGAAGGCATCTGTTGTTTCCACCTGGGCAACATACCTGCTCTGTTCTTCCATTGTCCTTTGAAGTTTCCTCCCCAATGGGAATCCATGTGGTTTGAATAGGCCTGACCACACCACCCCCTCAGACTCCAGGGGCGAGGGTTTGATGCCAGTCTGGTCAATCACTGGGCTTCATTTCTCCCAACTCAGCAGTCTGAACCCCATCCAGTCTGATGATCTCAGGTGTGTGCTGAAACTTTGGGAGGAAGAAACTCTCTCCCTAAGACAGCTGGCTCTAGGAATGATATTAGNACTCCAGGGGCGAGGGTTTGATGCCAGTCTGGTCAATCACTGGGCTTCATTTCTCCCAACTCAGCAGTCTGAACCCCATCCAGTCTGATGATCTCAGGTGTGTGCTGAAACTTTGGGAGGAAGAAACTCTCTCCCTAAGACAGCTGGCTCTAGGAATGACATTAGCTTGGGGATGCTGGGGGAGGGGGGGCACATTCTATAGAGGTCTGCCTAGACACACACTGAGAAAAGGGGACAGGAAAGAGAAAGATCTGATGATAAGATTCGGGCTCCTGGATCCAGCCATGCCTGACTGCAAACTAGTAAATTCCCTTCGTTGTTTATGCCAGTTTGCCTTGGGGTCTCTGTCCCTGGAAGGTGAAAGAGGTCTGATTGACACAGACCTCCAGAGGTGACAAACTCCAGGAATCCAAAGTCAGGGTCTGTCTACCTTCTCTGAAGAACAGGAGTTGGACAGGAAGTATAGTAAGTTAAGTCCATAAAAGAGACAAGGCCCATGGGCCTCGGTAGAGGGGTGAGATCTCTATAGACTTCACAGAAATGGCTTTGGTTTCAAATGTGTCTCAAAAGGTGGATAACGTTTTACCACCTGGCATTTGGGGGAGTGCAGCACAGGACGAAAGGGACGATCTCACAGGAGAAGGCAGAGAAAGAGAAGAATGCAGCGCATGTTTAGGATGTATCAAAAGGTCAGATCTGGCTACAGGATGAAGACATGAGGAGCACTCCAAGAGGTCAGGTTGCAAAGGTGCGGTTGAAAACCCCAAGTGCCCAGAGGTGTGTTTGTGGGGTGCCTAAGGACATAAACAACATATTAAAAAGCAGAGGTATTACTTTGCCAACAAAGGTCCATCTAGTCAAGGCTATGGTTTTCCCAATGGTCATGTATGGATTGAGAGCTGGACCATAAAAAAAGCTGAGCACTGAAGAACTGATGCTTTTGAACTCTGGTGTTGGAGAAGACTCTTGAGAGTCCCTTGGACTGCAAGGAGATCCAATCAGTCTATCCTAAAGGAAATCTGTCCTGGTGTTCATTGGAAGGACTGATGCTGAAGCTGAAACTCCAATACTTTGGCCACCTGATGTAAAGAACTGATTCATTTGAAAAGACCCTGATGCTTGGAAAGATTGAAGGCAGGAGGAGAAGGGGATGACAGAGGGTGAGATGGTTGGATGGTATCACCGACTCAGTGGACATGGGTTTGAGTAAACTCCAGGAGCTGGTGATTGACAGGGAGGCCTGGTGTGCTGCAGTCCATGGGGTCGCAAAGAGTCGGACATGACTGAGCGACTGAACTGAACTGGGGACATAGATATGACAGTTTCATGGGATGGGAGACAAGTTTCCTCCTCCAAGGTCTCTAGAAATGTGTGGACCCCAGGCAAACCAGAGAGACTCTTAGGATGTCATAGAACAGGTAAAGAGCTAGGTGTCCAGGTAAGAGAGGAGAGCGGTGATTTCATTCCCTGGCCCCACTCTGTCTGGGCCCAGATCCCCGATCCCTGCTCCAGCTGAGCCCAGGACAGGAGATGAGGTGGATCCTCGCACAGGCACTGTTCCAGGAGGGGCTTCCCAGCCGGGCCCCTCTAAGCACCCCGGCCCTGGGGAGGGGGAGCAGTCTGAGTGTCACTATGGGGGGGGCTCCCTTCAGCCTCCCCTGTGGTGCCTCACAGCACCTCTTGGCAGCCGCTTGGGCGAGGGGATGTGTCCCCGCTGCTTGAGTTAATTACAGTAATTATACCTGCTCTCTCTTCGGCTGTGGTTCCCTTTGTTCCCCCGATTCCTGCCCGCTCATTTGCAAATCTAATCGCTCTGCAGATTGATTTTTTTTTAAGAGAGAACAGGATAAAGAGACAAAGATAGGGTGCAGAGAATGTGGGAGAGAAAAAGTGGGGGTGGGAGTCCGCTGAGAAGGGGGGCAGGGAGGAGGCGAGGGAGAGAGCTGGGCAAAGCGGATAGGAGCATCAGAGGAGGGAAAGGATTAAGAGCGCCTCGCTCAGGTGAGGAGGTTCAGGGTGTGGTGGGCAAGGGGTGGGTACTGAGGACGCATGTGTTCTTGCTTAGCCCTGACTCTGCGACCCCATGGACTGTAGCCCACCAGCTCCTCCGTCCCCGGGATTTCCCCGAAAAAGAATACTGGAGTGGGCTGTCATTTCCTTCTCCAGGGGATCTTCCCCACCCGGGGATGGAACCCATATCTCCTATTGCCCCCTGCATTGGCAGGAGGATTCTTTACCATTGAGCCACCTGGGAGGCCTCGGAAAAGGGTGCTCTAGCAACAGTCCCAGCGAAGGTGCCAGCCAAACAGCTGGCATCAACTGTCAGATATCAGAGTGAGGAAACCTTCAGATAGTTCTAAACCCAGATGTTGAGTCACCGCCAGCCTCTGAGNCATTTGGGGGAGTGCAGCACAGGAGGAAAGGGACGATCTCACAGGAGAAGGCAGAGAAAGAGAAGAATGCAGCGCATGTTTAGGATGTATCAGAAGGTCAGATCTGGCTACAGGATGAAGACATGAGGAGCACTCCAAGAGGTCAGGTTGCAAAGGTGCGGTTGAAAACCCCAAGTGCCCAGAGGTGTGTTTGTGGGGTGCCTAAGGACATAAACAACATATTAAAAAGCAGAGGTATTACTTTGCCAACAAAGGTCCATCTAGTCAAGGCTATGGTTTTCCCAATGGTCATGTATGGATTGAGAGCTGGACCATAAAAAAAGCTGAGCACTGAAGAACTGATGCTTTTGAACTCTGGTGTTGGAGAAGACTCTTGAGAGTCCCTTGGACTGCAAGGAGATCCAATCAGTCTATCCTAAAGGAAATCTGTCCTGGTGTTCATTGGAAGGACTGATGCTGAAGCTGAAACTCCAATACTTTGGCCACCTGATGTAAAGAACTGATTCATTTGAAAAGACCCTGATGCTTGGAAAGATTGAAGGCAGGAGGAGAAGGGGATGACAGAGGGTGAGATGGTTGGATGGTATCACCGACTCAGTGGACATGGGTTTGAGTAAACTCCAGGAGCTGGTGATTGACAGGGAGGCCTGGTGTGCTGCAGTCCATGGGGTCGCAAAGAGTCGGACATGACTGAGCGACTGAACTGAACTGGGGACATAGATATGACAGTTTCATGGGATGGGAGACAAGTTTCCTCCTCCAAGGTCTCTAGAAATGTGTGGACCCCAGGCAAACCAGAGAGACTCTTAGGATGTCATAGAACAGGTAAAGAGCTAGGTGTCCAGGTAAGAGAGGAGAGCGGTGATTTCATTCCCTGGCCCCACTCTGTCTGGGCCCAGATCCCCGATCCCTGCTCCAGCTGAGCCCAGGACAGGAGATGAGGTGGATCCTCGCACAGGCACTGTTCCAGGAGGGGCTTCCCAGCCGGGCCCCTCTAAGCACCCCGGCCCTGGGGAGGGGGAGCAGTCTGAGTGTCACTATGGGGGGGGCTCCCTTCAGCCTCCCCTGTGGTGCCTCACAGCACCTCTTGGCAGCCGCTTGGGCGAGGGGATGTGTCCCCGCTGCTTGAGTTAATTACAGTAATTATACCTGCTCTCTCTTCGGCTGTGGTTCCCTTTGTTCCCCCGATTCCTGCCCGCTCATTTGCAAATCTAATCGCTCTGCAGATTGATTTTTTTTTAAGAGAGAACAGGATAAAGAGACAAAGATAGGGTGCAGAGAATGTGGGAGAGAAAAAGTGGGGGTGGGAGTCCGCTGAGAAGGGGGGCAGGGAGGAGGCGAGGGAGAGAGCTGGGCAAAGCGGATAGGAGCATCAGAGGAGGGAAAGGATTAAGAGCGCCTCGCTCAGGTGAGGAGGTTCAGGGTGTGGTGGGCAAGGGGTGGGTACTGAGGACGCATGTGTTCTTGCTTAGCCCTGACTCTGCGACCCCATGGACTGTAGCCCACCAGCTCCTCCGTCCCCGGGATTTCCCCGAAAAAGAATACTGGAGTGGGCTGTCATTTCCTTCTCCAGGGGATCTTCCCCACCCGGGGATGGAACCCATATCTCCTATTGCCCCCTGCATTGGCAGGAGGATTCTTTACCATTGAGCCACCTGGGAGGCCTCGGAAAAGGGTGCTCTAGCAACAGTCCCAGCGAAGGTGCCAGCCAAACAGCTGGCATCAACTGTCAGATATCAGAGTGAGGAAACCTTCAGATAGTTCTAAACCCAGATGTTGAGTCACCGCCAGCCTCTGAGTCTCCTGGTTGAGACCCCAGCATTGTGGAACAGAAAGAAACCCTACTTGTGTCCTGTTCAGATTCCTGACAGTGTGTGAGCCATTATTTTATGCCACTAGGTTTTGGGGTAGTTTGTTGCATGTCAATGGATAGTCAGAACATAGGGTGTCCGGAAGCTGGAGCAGAGAGTCCCCAGATGAAGTGAGCTTCAGTTAAGGAAGCAATCAGGAAGCCCAAGAGTAGAGTTGATGCCATGAATCCAGGTCCTCAGCTATCAGTGGGATTCACCCTCAGCACTGCTAACGAATTCTCAAAAGAGGAGGTCAGAGTGCAGGTCAGCAAGAAGGCAGAAGTGGGAGTGGGAACGTGTGTCAGCTCCCCACAATGGGTCAGACGATGTTTACTAAGTGCCCACCATGAGTCAGACACGGAGAGCGTCCCTGCCCCACAGGAGCTCAGTATAACTGGGGAGACAGGCACATCCACACTCAGGAGTAATTATAATGCAAACTTAAGTTGCTATTAAAAGTAAAAGTACTCTGGGAGGCTGGAAACAGGGATGTCAGCCTTAAACGTTTCATATTCTAGAATGGTTCCTGTTTTCTCCTTGGTATAAATGATACACACCTCCTGGTTCTCAACTCTTAGAATCCAAATCTCTTAGTCTAAGCCTTAGTCCAAGTCCAAGTAATTGAAGGCCTATTGTACACCCTTGCTTAGAAAAGTCAAGGGCTTCATAAATGCCTTTTTGTATTTTATATAATCCCATGGAAGTAGATGTTATTTGTTCCCCAAAATCCACTCTCCTGTTCTCCAGAATAATATGATCTGTGATATTTCCTGGTTAATAGTCACTTGGAATGAAGATTATGTTTCTATGCCTCCCCATCCTTGAAGTTATATGTGACTAAGTGACAATGGGATGTACAGTAGGTGGTGTATGAAACTTCTGAGTTATATCCTTAAAAGGAGAAGACATGCCCTTCTTAGCACCATTTGTGCCTCCTTTGGAAAGAAGATGTGGCATTGAGCCATTTTAGATGATGAATGAAATGCCTTAGAAATGCCAGAACCCAGGTCCCTTGTACCTTGGAACCCTGTTTTAGCTGTGGTCTGCCTAGTAGACCCTGGCAAACCTTAGCCTTATTTAAGGAAGTACTATTTGAAGGGTCTCTGTTACTAAATCAAACCCTACCCAAAAGCCCATTAACTTAAACTATTAGTTCTTGACTTCTGTGTACACACACACACACACAAACACACACACACACACACACACACACACACACACACACTGTGGTCCAGCCCCCAGTAGATACGTAAGAATTAGTTGAGGAATTTGTTGTTCGTTAAGATCAACTGTGGGCTTCCCTGGTAGCTTGGTGGTAAAGAATCTGCCTCCCAATGCAGCAAACGTGGATTTGATCCCTGGGTGGGGAAGATCCCCTGAAGAAGGAAATGGCACCCCACTCCAGTACTCTTGCCTGGGAAATCCCCTGGACAGAGGAGCCTGGCGGGCTACAGTCCATGGGGTGACAAAGAGTCGGACATGATTTAGCCACTGAACAACAACTGTTCATTACTGGCCCCCTGCTGCCAGGGGTTACTATCTCAAAAGAGTGCAAGAGCACGCTTTCCCCTGGGCTCTGATGCCCCTGAGGGTAGCTTGCAGTCTCCTGAGTGATATACAAGCAGCACTTTCCTAGAGACCATTTTGCTGAAAGATCTGCTGAAAGGGGTTTTGAATTGTTTATCACTTAAAAGGTTTTGTCATGTGCACAAGACAGAAGCAGCAAAACTCCACTTTCCTGTGTCAGCCAATCTTGTACTTTTCATGAATATTAAGAAAGCAGGTAATGTCTGCATGCAGCAAGCGATTGAAAAAGCTGTTCTTTGCATCATCAAGGAAACCTCAGTGGTATCCAAGTAGAATGGGGTATTACTTTAGGGAGGGAGGCTTAAGCCAGCCTTTCCCTAAGCGCGTTGCTGGATATTATATGGGGAAAAGAAAGAAAAGGTTTCATGGTCAAATGAGTTTGGGAAAAGCCAGATTAAAACAAAAAGATGATTGCTATGGGATTTCTCATGGTTTTCAACCTGGTGACTCACATAATGAATCCCAACAGGGGGATATAGCACGCAGAGGCACACACAGTGCCCCTTCGCGTGGACAGTTCATTGTGGGGCGTGGCTCCAAGAACTCACTTGCTGAGTTATGTGATGTGACTCTCATTGTTGGTTATGTCTGCCAACGCCAAGGAGTGGGAAGGCGATTTTAGCCTATTAAATTCTGGAGAGAGTAATGTGCCAAACCAACCCCTCTGCTATTTTGTCATTTCCCTTTCCACTGTCACTTCCTATTTGTGATGGTAGTTTTGGATGTGAGCATGGCTTGGTCATAGCACCCAGTTATCCAATAAAACCCCAATCTAGGTGTGATGTCTGAGATGTACATCTAGCTAATATCTATAGTCAGATTATCCTTTATAATATTACCTGGACCTCATCCAACCAGTTGAGAGGCCTTGAGAGCAAACTTGAAGTTTCCTGGAGGAAAAAGAAACTCAGCCTGTAGACTGCAGCAGCGACTCCTGTCCAAGAGCTTTCCAGACTCCCAGCCTGCTCAGCATTAGTTTGTAAATTTTGGACTTGCCTACCATCAAATAAGCCCATTGAGCCACGCCAACTATTTTCATTTGCCAGAGCAAGCCAAAGCTAACCCCCACATACTGTTGGAGTAAATTCCTCAGTAATACAAAGTTCCAAAAATTCTGGAATTTTGCATGTATCTTTTCCAAGCATAATATTATGAAATTTGAGCTGAAACTTGGAACTGGGATAGATAGAAGAAAAACAAAAGTTTGAAACATTAACTTGATAATCAGACGCTCAGAACATTCCAAAAATCATCCAAGGTGGTAACTGACATGGCACTGTCCTTTAGGCTGCCACTGACAACCTGACAGTGGTGACAGTGAGTCATAAGCAACAATCAGTCTTAAGAGGGTAGAATTACTTAGGTTCATTATATGGATTCTGTATATAGGCTCATTGTATGGTTTTTTTGTTGTTGTTGTCAAAACACAATTATGACATAAATAAACCTAAACTTAGGTGTTCCTTGTGTGAGAAACCCCTGTGCAATGATGGCACGTAAACTTCTCTCTTGTAGCAACATTCAAAAACAAGAAGCAAGCTCTGAAAAAAAATCTAAGTTTCCACACCAAAAGAAGAATGCTAACTAGGATCAATATAATGAAAAGCAACAGCAAATTAACAAGTCTAAGCATTGAAGTCTTCTCTGAGGTCAAGTTCAGGATTGTCTGTGAAAGCAAAGCTTGTGTAATGACAGAAAGTGTGGTCCAAACTTGCTGTCTATACTTTTGTCCGAAGCGCTGTTCAAATAAGCAGTCAAGCTAAAAGGGGTGCTCTTATTAAACTTATTCATACAGGCAGATATTAATAAACCCAAAAGCATACATGAACCGTTGGTCAAGACTGTAGAGATAACTGAGATCTCTTCTCCTTAGAAGTCAAAGTATTTTTTCTGATTGTAAAAACAGTCCAGACTTCTGGGTGGAATCACCTGAGCGAGAACACAGACTCTCTCTTCAAATACTCAATGAAATAAAGCAAAAAAGTGAAACAAGCCAGCAAAAAGTCAGGAGCAGCAACCACTGAAGAAGAGTCAAACCTTATACCATAGAATTCCAAAATGGTAGCCAAGAAAAGAAACACGGTATTCTGGTGTGATCAGAATGACTGCTTACATCACTTTCTACAAGAGTAGAATGTAGGAACGTACTGAGTCCAAAGATTCCTGAGGATTCTCACATATACTCCATAATTTGAGGAGATGTGACCTGAGAGAGTAAGTAGACAGATCTAGGAAGAGCTGTGGGATAAGTCCAGTGAACAGAAGCCCTTCCATCCATGAGGCCTCTGCAGAGGCAGGAATGGCCACTGGGGAAGAAACAACAGGAAAAAGAAAGATTATAAACCCAATCTAACAGTCAAGGGAAAAAAGTAACCTAAGGAATAGAACTGAGTTCCCCATGAGAGTTTTAGTCTATAAAACTCAATAAAAATATAAAATCAACAAAGAGTGCATGCTAGAATAATAAAATGAAATTACAAGGAATTTCACAAAGCTGAGGAGACAAATTGTGAACCAAAACAAACTTTCTACAAATCTAATAGATAAATTAGAAAGACCTGCATGAGCTGAAACAGACTCAACTGACAAACAGAACTATACGTTTGGGGGAAGACCTGATGTAATCACAGTGAATGTGAATGTTCAGTTCAGTTGCTCAGTCGTGTCCGACTCTGCGACCCCATGAACGGCAGCACGCCAGGCCTCCCTGTCTATCACCAACTCCCAGAGTTCACTCAGACTCAAGTCCATCGGAGTCCATGATGCCATCCAGCCATCTCATCCTCGGTCATCCCCTTCTCCTCCTGCCCCCAATCCCTCCCAGCATCAGAGTCTTCTCCAATGAGTCAGCTCTTCGCATGAGGTGGCCAAAGTACTGGAGTTTCAGCTTTAGCATCATTCCTTCCAAAGAACACCCAGGACTGATTTCCTTCAGAATGGACTGGCTGGATCTCCTTGCAGTCCAAGGGACTCTCAAGAGTCTTCTCCGACACCACAGTTCAAAAGCACCAATTCTTCAGGGCTCAGCTTTCTTCACGGTCCAACTCTCACATCCATACATGACTACTGGAAAAACCATAGCCTTGACTAGATGGACCTTTGTTGGCAAAGTAATGTCTCTGCTTTTCAATATGCTATCTCAGTTGATCATAATGAGGAGAAAACAAAACAGAGATTAAAGAACTTAGGGAATTACAGGTGTTGAGGACAAAGACTGACAAGTGTAAGAAAGACTGGTGCCCCTAAGTTTTAAAAAATAGGAATCAAGAAATATCCTGAAACATAATACAGGAACATTTCATTGAAATGAAGGAAGAATCAGCCATTCAAAATGATACATATATCACAAAATATCAAGAATAATTATTTCATAATAATAGATATCAAGTAGCCTATTTATACTATTGAACATCCAAGAAAATAATAATCAGAATAAATAAACCATGATAGGCATCAAGAAGACACATCCTACTTGAATTATTGAACCTCAGAGATAAAAATAAACAGAATAAGCAAGAAGGAAAACATCATATGCATACAATTGTGACTCAAATAAACTTGATATGGCATTAAAACAATTTTTTAAATCTCTCTATTTCAATTAAAAAAAAGAGGGGAAAACACCAGACTGGTTTCAGACTTCTCATAGCCACACTCAAAGCCAGAAGACAGTACGATGTCCACAAATGTCTACTCATGCATGCGAGCTCAGTCATGTCCGACTCTTTGGACCGCATAGACTGTAGCCCATCAGATTCCTCTGTCCATGGAATTTTCTAGGCAAGAATACTAGAATGGGTTGCCATTTCCTCCTCCAGGGGATTTTCCCAATCCGGGGATCAAACCCGCGTCTCCTGCACCTCCTGCATTGGTAGGCAGATTCTTTACCGCTGGGCCCTGGGAAGCCCACAAAATTCTAAAGGAAAGTAAACTTGATGTAACTACAAATTACACAGATTGTTGTACAAACCTTGTTGTGTAGTCAGCTGTTCCCAAGCATGATAAAACAAAGAGTCAAGCATTCCAACACCTTCTTTTAAAAACTGCTCAATGAAGTAAGAAAGCCGGGGCAGTGAGTGTGTCCGAAGAAACCCTCAGGAAAATACCCTGAAAGGAGCCTTCGATCTCCGGCCCAGGGGCCCATGTGTAGGTTTTCCCTTCCCTGGAGGAAAAATGAGGCTGATAAACCTGCGCCTTGTTTGCAGGCCCTGGGTTTCAGGTGTGTCTGCATGGCAGCGAAACGAGAGTATCTGCAAAGCCTGTAACGAGGCCTCTTTGTTTGGAATCTGGCTCATCTGGTCACTGTCGTATCACTTTCTAACACAAAACAAGGCAAAATGAAGCTGTCAGGTTTCACTCTGGGCCCACAATTTCTGCCCTAAAGAAAGTGACTAAAATCGTGGATGACCCTTCCTTTGGTGGGGACAGCATCACTGCAAACCCTGCTGTCTGCTCCCAGCCACTGCGTGACCAAGCCCAGCTCTGGAGTCCGGGACCTTTCAGACAGCTCTAGAAACAAGGCTGGAAGCAGGGTGGCTGGCAGTGTCTAGACACTGTCTGGGTGCTGCATTTGATCAGAACAAAGGGCATGTGAAGTTCTTTTCTCCATCTGTCTCTTAAAGAGCTAAAATTGCCATCTCACTGCAAGATTAAAAAGAATTACAGCACGTCTGGCCCAAAAGACAGGCACTGCAAGCTAAGACACCCCTCAGTACCCTGAGTGTGGGGACAGGCCCCCAGAGTGTGCTCCTAGGACGACATGGCACGCACGTGGCAGCTCAGATCTCCTCTGAAGCAATCTCCTGCTCCCCGCCAGATGAGCGAGTGGGGGATGGGGACCCGCAAAGGCAGTGTAGCAGGGTGGTCAGGGTGAGGATTTGGCACCAGAGGGCCTGGATTCTAATCCCCTCTGCAACTTCCTGCATAACTTCCGGCAATTTCATCTGTGCCTCAGTTTCCCCATCTGTAAAATGAGACTTACAGTAGTCCCTATTTTATAAAGCAACTATGAGGATTAAATGTTAATCCATGGAGCATACTTAGAAAAGCACCCAGCATATTGTAAGCTCAGGATTAGCTATGAGTAGCTCCAATACTTTCAGAGAAGGCAATGGCACCCCACTCCAGTACTCTCGCCTGGAAAATCCCATGGGCGGAGGAGCCTGGTAGGCTACAGTTCATGGGGTCTCAAAGAGTTGGACACGACTGAGCAACTTCACTTTCACTTTTCACTTTCATGCATTGGAAAAGGAAATGGCAACCCACTCCAGTGTTCTTGCCTGGAGAATCCCAGGAACAGGGGAGCCTGCTGGGCTGCCGTCTATGGGGTCACACAGAGTCAGACATGACCGAAGTGACTTAGCAGCAGCAGCAGCTCCAATACTTTGGCCACCTGATGCTAACAGCCGACTCATTGCCTTGAGGCTGGGCAAGATTGAAGGCAGGAGAAGGGGAAGAGAGAAGACAAGATGGTTGGATGGCATCACTGACTCAATGGACATAAGTTTGAGCAAACTATGGGAGATGGTGAAGGACAGGGAGGCTTGGGGTGCTGCAGTCCGTGGGATTGCAGAGTTGGACACAACTGAGCGACTGAACAACAAGTAAATCTGGGCAAGAGTAATCCTGAAGTGTTTATACACACACACATACACACACACAGACCAATGCCATCCAGGGCAAGGAGGCATCTCTGCCCAGGAGCTGGAAGCAAGCAAACTTCCCCTCTTAAGAAGTCCTCTGAGAAAATAAAATTCAGGTGCAGGGAGCTAGGGTTTCCTCCCTGAGCGTCTGAGACCACCTATGCCCCCTACCTGGTTCAGTATGAGTCAGGATCGCATCCTCTCTCTTAAGGTCTGGTTGACATCAGGTATCATCCATTTTAACTAGAGCTTTCAGTTCAGGTCAGTCGCTCAGTCATGTCCAACTCTTTGGGACCCCGTGAACTGCAGCACACCAGGCTTCCCTGTCCTTTACCAACCACCAGAACTTAGACTCATATCCATCAAGTCAGTGATGCCATCCAACCATCTCATCCTCTGTGGTCCCCTTCTCCCACCTTCAATCTTTCCCAGCATCAGGGTCTTTCAAATGAGTCAGTTCTTCACATCAGGTGGCCAAAGTATTAGAGCTCAGCTTCAGCATTGGTCCTTCCATTGAATATTCAGGACTGATTTCATTTAGGATGGACTGGTTTGATCTCCTTGCAGTCCAAGGGACTCTCAAGAATCTTCTCCAACACCACAGTTCAAAAGCATCAATTCTTCAGCACTCAGCTTTCTTTATGGTCCAACTCTCACATCCATACATGACTACTGGAAAAACCATAGCTTAGACTAGACAGACCTTTGTTGGCAATGTCATAGTTTTTCTTCCAAGGAGCAAGCGTTTTAATTTCATCACTGCAGTCACCATCTGCAGTGATTCAGGAGCCCCCCCCCAAAAATAAAGTTTTATCACTTACAAATGGACTTCCTCCATCCATTCCAGATGGTCCTCATCCCAGGGGTATAGATAAAGTGCAATTATTCCCATTTTCAGGTGTGAAAACTGAGGTTTATAGCAGTCAAGTGACTTTCCCAACTTCAAAGAGCTTGAAATAGATAAGTGAAAGTAAACATGTTAGGTGTCTGATTCTTTGCAACCCTATGGACTGTAGCCTACCAGGCTCTTCTGTTCATGGAATTCTCCAGACAAGAATACTGGTGCAGGTAGCCATTCCCTTCTCCAGGGGATCTTCCTGACCCAGGGATTGAACCCAGCTGGGTCTACTGCATTGCAAGTAGATAATTTTATCATCTGAGCCACCAGGGAAACCCAAAGCTTGGATGCAAATCCATTTTGTTGCCTGCAAATCAATGGCCCTGCCCATGTGTATATGTCACTATCCCTCATTGTCTTAATCTTTGTCTTTTCTCTCTGATGTCTGTTTGACTGTCTCTTTTCCCTTTTTTTCTCCTCTGATTTTCGTTTTTCCAATCCCTTTCTTCCTCCTTCCCAGTTCAGATCTTAGTTTCTCCACAATCCATCTAAAACATAAGAAAGGACTTGGGACAAACAGCAGCCCAAGGGACAAGCCTAAGCAGAGACTGGGTTCTGCGTGCAGAAATGCACGACAAGTTTGCTACTCCTGAAATGAGAGCAGAGGGCTGCTTGTAACACAGAGGGAGAGAAGAAACCACTGCAAAAAGCAGCCCCTCACCACCCTGCCCTCTTTTCCATTTCCATTGTACCCTCAACACAGTCCTCTATTCTGATCATTCTCTCAGAACTGACTGCGCATTCTAAGGGGCGAGAACCCCGAAGAAAAGAGGTGCTCGGGGCACCTCTAAAGGGAAAGAGCTGCAGGCCATACCCTGGACAGAGCAGAAAAGAAGCCCCAACCAGAATCCCGCATCCAGGGAACTGTTGTCCGTTCAGAAGAGGGAAACAAAGGCCACTGCGTCTCAGCGCCTCTGAAACGACAGCCCAAGCAAAGCTCTTCTTTTTCGCTCCCCACAGTAAGGACCAACTACTACCAACTGGGCAGGGAAAGGGCGCCACCTCCTGGCCAGACGCAAGTTTAGGACCAATCCAGGTAGTTGACAAGGGAGTCACACCTCCTGAAGGACATTAACACAGTCTTCCGGGCCTTATGGGATGGTCATCCCCGGCCCCTTCGAGGCTTTGGAAATTAGCAGCCTCTGTTGAACCACAGCATAAGATTGCTGCCTCTTCCACAATTAGGGTCGGCAAGATCGCCACCCTTTGTACGGTCCGGTTTAGCTGGAATCTATCTAAATAATGTCTTGAACTTGCTGTTGTATATTTTTTAATAACTGGGAAAGGATCTGAAGAGCAGATACTAGTATGAGGGTAAAATTCTCATGAACTCAGGGCAATAGAGAAAAGGTGACTCATTAGCCTTGACTGGCCACCCAAGTCTGTGTTCAATCATCAAGGGAAAAACTTAAATGAAAGGCATCTCGAGGGACTTAAAACAGAGCAGCAAAGATTACATCTAAAAAACAAGATGAAACTAGGGATGACATAGTTTGATCAGAATATCTTTGAGAACGTTTAAGTCTCTTCTGGTTTTCAGACATTCTGCTTCTGTGTGTGTCCAGGGGTATATTATAACAAAAGGAAAGCGGTGGAGTCCTCCTGGCTCACGGGACAGAGCATGCGGGAACCGTTTAGACCCTGTTTTCCCCAGTGTCAGCACCGCGTGACAACATCAATACCCCGTGATCAGAAAGGAGCTACTGGTAGCATGCTGTGCGGAGACGGTTATGGGGACCAAAGACCCAAATTCAAATCCGAGCTCTCTTACCTGAAAGCTCTGTGGCTTTAGGGAAATCGGAATATACCTCCCTGTCTCAGTTTTCCATTTGTGAAGTGGGATAGCAATTTCTGCCAAACCTACCTCTCAGAGATGATGTACAGCTAAAATGAGAGAAAGGTTTAGAAAAATAATAGAGACAGAAACTAACGTTTAATGTGTATACGCTGCAGTGGGATAAGTACCTTACATACCTTGCTTCATTTAACCATGTTATTATTACCTGCAGTTTACAAATTAGAACATTTGCAGAAGTTACCTAAATTCTCCAAAGATCTCACAGGTAGACAGAATTCAAATTTAGGAGCACCTGACTTTTTAATGCAGTATTTTATAAACTCTGAAGTGCTAGACAAATATAAGAGCAGATTATATTTGTCGAGCACTAGAGTAAATTTCTTTAAGAAATTTGTAGACAGTGACTTTAAGCTGAGAAGTGAGGAACATTCCGTATACATTAGTCTTCATGCTCCCTCTTGCTCTTTGCCCCAGACCTCATATTGTCTTATTTCCAAAACCTGGCTTCTGGAAGGTTTCAGGGTAAGGCTTCTACCCATCTCTGAGGACGGACTTGAAGTCGAGGGGCCTCCTCATAGGAGCGCTTGCCTTTTTAGCTTCTATCCGTGACAAACCTAGGCCTCTTATCAAAAAGCAGAAACATCATTTTGCTGATGGAGGTCCAATATAGTCAAAGCTATGGCTTTTCCAGTGGGCTTCACTGGTGACCGGGTGGTAAAGAATCTGCCTGGAATGCAGGAGATGCAGGTTCGATCCCTGGGTCAGGAAGATCCCCTGGAGGAGGGCCTGGGAACCCACTCCAGTATCTTGCCTGGAGAAGCCCATGGACAGGGGAGCCTGGTGGGTTACAGTCCACGCGGTCACAAAGAGCTGGACACAACTGAGCGACTGAACACAAGCATGGTTTCTCCAGGGGTCACTCACGGATGTGAGTTGAACCGTAAAGAAGGCTGAGCACTGAAGAACTGATGCTTTCAAACTGCGGTGCTAGAGAAGACTCTTGAGAGTCCCCTGGACTGCAAGGAGATCCAACCAGTTAATCCTAAAGGAACTCAACCCTGAATATTCATTGGAAGGACTGATGATGAAGCTGAACCCCTAATACTTTGGCCACCTGGTGTGAAGAGGCAACTCACTGGAAAAGACCCTGATGCTGGGAAAGACGAAAGGCAAAAGGAGAAGGGTTGGCAGAGAATGAGATGGTCAGAGAGCATCACTGAATCCGTGGACATGAATCTGAGCAAGCTCTGGGAGATAGTGGAGAACAGAGGAGCTTGGTGTACTGCAGTCCACGGGATCACAAAGAGCCGGACACCACTTAGCGGCTGAACAACAACTAGGGGCCAAGTGAGCAGCTTCCCTCTATGGGAATTTCCAACAGGGAACTGGAGAAGCCTACGGTTAGGAGATAGTGGAGAACAGAGGAGCTTGGTGTACTGCAGTCCACGGGATCACAAAGAGCCGGACACCACTTAGCGGCTGAACAACAACTAGGGGCCAAGTGAGCAGCTTCCCTCTATGGGAATTTCCAACAGGGAACTGGAGAAGCCTACGGTTCTGGAAGCAGACACATATTCAAAGCTCCTGAAGCCATAACTATTAAAGGCTCTGGAACTTACTGTTAATATTATGGGCTGCCACAGCTATTCTTCCCTCAGGGTCCCCTTTTTCAGAGGAGAAGGGGACGACAGAGGATGAAATGGTTGGATGGCATCACCGACTCGATGGACATGAGTTTGAGCAAGCTCCGGAGATGGTGATGGACAGGGAAGCCTGGCGTGCTGCAGTTCATGGGGTTGTAAAAGTCGGACACGACTGAGCAACTGAACTGAACTGAACTGAGGGACTCAGTGAACATTTGTAGAGTTCATGCACTGAACAGCATCGATGAGCATCATCAATGTGTCAGGATCTGGGGATACTGCAGTGAACAAATAGAAGAAAGGCAGAGATAGATGGAGGATACGTATGTGATGAAACCTTACATAGTGATGAGCACTAGTAAGAAAGTTAAGCAGGACAGAAGGTAGTCCGTGATGAGCGGTGAGGTGGACAGGTCTGTTTCAGACAGAATGATCAGGACAGGACTCTCTGAGGAACTGATGTTAGAGGCCAGATCAGACTGAAGCAAGAGCTTAAGACACGTCTATATCTGGAGAGAAAGCATTCCAGGCAGAGGGAATGCCAAATACAAAGGCCCTGGGGCACATCCAAGCTTGGGAATTTGAGTCCAGACAAGGCCAAGGACGCCAGAGCGAAATGAGTAAAGAGTAAGACAGTAAAAGAAGAGGTTGGAGAGACAGACCAAGGAGGCTTCTTACAGCACCTGAAGGCCCTGGGAAGGATTATATTTTGGCTTGGGCCAAAGTAGCTGGGAATTGTTCAGACTCAGATATGTTTTGAAGGCAAGCTCACAGAACTTGATGAGAGTGTGTAAAGACAGGAAAAAGGCAAGGAGACTCCCAGAGGTTTTGTCTGAACGAGTAGGAGTGCCATTATAAGGGCGGGGGAAACATGGGCAGAAGCAGGTTGCTGGGGACAAGACCACAGTACAGTTGTGGATGTGGAAGCCTAATATCCCAGTGGAAATGTTCAGCAGCCAAGTGGATATAAGGGTGTGAAGTTCACGATAAAAGTTTAAGGCCAGAGATGCAACTGATACAGGGATACTAAAGCCATGGAAATGGCTGATTTCCCAGGGTATGACGCATACATAGGAAGACAACAGTGTAACTGATTGATGGTGTTCCCCTCCTTTACCTCCACATTCAGTAGACTCCCACTTCATATCTCATTACCTCTCAAAGGTGGGCCCTCCCGTCCACTCTCTTAGTCAAAAATCTGCATCTTTACCTAGACCTCTGCAACTGCTTTCAACTGGCCTGGCCACCTCTCAGATCACTTCATTAGGTCATTCTTCACATAGTCACCAGGGGGATCTTTGTCAAACAAATCTGGTTTTGCCACTCCTGCTCTAAAACCCTGATACAAACTCTGTAACAATTGGATTAGTCTGGCATACCTGAACCCAGTAACCGAGGTTAACCTCACTAACTAATGATTCAGTGGGAGACACACACCACCACCCATGAAGCCTTCTTGCCAAAACAATGTGGATCTGAATCTGATCAAGCCTCTAGCTCCAGAGACCAGTTTACAGGCAAAGCCGGGGTTTCTAGGAGCTTGCTAAAGAGCACCACAAAGGATTGAAACAATCAGCCAAATCCAAACGTTAGGAGCACCGCAGGAAAAAACTCAGTTCCCTAACAATGTTTTTAATTACAAAAAGATTTTTTAAGTCAAGGGGTGGATGGGTGGAGAACAAATACAGAGTAAGAGAGGCTTAAGAGACAAGTCATCTATATGCCACATGCGGACTCTGTTTGGATTCTAACTCAAACCAACTGAAAAAAAACACTTTTTGAGAAAAATAAGGGAAAACTGAAAAGGGGCCAGATTTTAAATTATATTAACAATTTTTTGTTTTGTTGAGTGTGCAAATTATATTTTAGTGTTTTTTTTTTTAAGAAGCTGTCTGTTGTGCTCTTATGGTTATATATTCTTGTAAAGAAATTATTTTGGAAAAAAAATTTATTTTGAAGGCAAAAGGAGAAGGGGCCAGCAGAGCATGAGAGAGTTAGATAACATCACTGACTCAGTGGACATGAATTTGAGCCAAATATAGGAGATAGTGGAGGACAGAGGAGCCTGATGGAGTCGCAAAGACGTTTGCGATGTGACCGAACAGCAGCAACAAGGAAGTAATACTGAAGTATGTATGGGTACCGGATCTGCTTCAGATACTCCAGCAATTAAAAAAGAAACTGGAAGTAATCAATAGAAAAAGTCACTGGTTATTAAAGCTGGGTTATAGGTATGAAAGACCTCCTTTATACTCATCCCTACTTTTATGGGTGAGACGTTTCCATTATAAAAAGTAAAAAGAGAAAAAACCTTAAAATGTGTAGCAAGTTAAGCATTAAGCTGGCCTTGCTGCTGCTACTGCTGCTAAGTCGCTTCAGTCGTGTCCGACTCTATGCGACCCCATAGACGGCAGCCCACCAGGCTCCCCCATCCCTGGGATTCTCCAGGCAAGAACACTGGAGTGGGTTGCCATTTCCTTCTCCAATGCATGAAAGTGAAAAGTCAAAGTGAAGTCGCTCAGTCGTGTCCGACTGTATCTTCATTTCTTTCTTCTTTCTCTCACCCTCATGACATATTCTGTTCCAGATACACCAAAACCCTTGGTTATCTAATAAAATACACTCACAGCTTATTAACATATTTTATCAAGATCTTAAAGAATACTGATCTTGGTTTCCTTAAGTCACAAATAGCCAAAATGTCCACAACCAACCTGAAAGCATTGCTAGTAATGGTCTACAGAGAGTGGCATTTATTTTGAGCTGCAAAGGTTATTGGAACACTACAGACTCCCATTTTCCTGAACACCTTTCCAATTCTCTTTAATCCCCCCAAACCTTTTCTTATATTGTTTTGTCTTTCTGGGGGGGCCTTCCCCACTTCACTACCTGGCAAACTCCTCCAGTGTTCCTCTCCAATGCTAAGCTCCCTCTGAACCCTTGCTGGCCCTCAGTGGACCCCCTTCCCTTTGCCCCCACCTCCCTTTCTAAGCAGCCTGTTGCTCTCGCCTCTGCTCCCCTGCTTCCATGCACAGACTTCACCACCACTCTAGGCTGTAATTGTCGGCTGCCTCCACCGCTAAACGGAGAACTCCCTGCTGTGTTTTCTCCACAAGTGTATTACTCAACTTAGCACATAGTAGGTACTCTATAAATTCTTGAAGGAAAAATGAGAAAGGAAGGGAAGGAGCAAAGGAGGGAGGCAGGGATGGGTGGGTAGGGGAAGGGAACAATGATTTATTCTCTCGCTTCTAATTGCAGAGAGATTCCCAAGACGACGTGTGTCCCCAGAGAGCCCAGGAGCATTTTATCCCTCATTGCCCATATCAAGCATCTCAAAGAACCTACTGCCTACCCAGCTTATGTCCCATCAAAGCAGACAAGTCTGTAGGCAGATGTAAACTTCCTTCGTAGATCCCCTACTTATCTGCCTCCTCTAATTCTAAAATCAACAACGACAAAATGGACGGAATTCAATCTCCAGACTTCTGAAGACCTTTGCCTTCTCAGCCCACACCCTGTAGACCACAAGCAGGATGGGCATAGCCATGTGTGTTTTTTTTTCTGGGCCCCTCCTGATAGTTCCCACTTGGGAAGGCCTCCAGCAGGATGCTTTGGTGTCTTGTAGGACCTAAGGTCCTGACAGAAGTGACAAACACAGTTACAGCCACTCTCTCCAGCCCATTACTGGCTCAGGCACTCTAACAGCTCTCAGCAAAAATTACCTTTCCATCATGATGAAGACAGAAGCAGCAACCACAAATGAATGCCAACTTCTGCAGGACAAGGCTGCAGAGTTAACCCTCGGGAGCCCACAGACCCTGACCCAGAACTCTAACAGCTAGAAAAGCCCTGGGTCCCGAAAAGTGCTGGTATCCTTACCCTAGAGGATGCTCCCACAGCCCTCACAGGAGAGCTGTGCCCCTTCAGTTAGCTCACCACTTCTGGCATCCCTTCTAAAGCCACTCCTCCCCAGGTCAACTCCATGACCGCAGGTTGAGAATCAGTTTTGCACTTACAGTATAATTAGGACCTAAAGCTATGACAAACCTCGACAGCATATTTAAAAGCAGAGACATTACTTTGCTGACAAAGGTCTGTATAGTCAACACTATGGTTTTTTCAGCAGTCATGTATGGATGTGAGAGTTGGACCATAAAGAAGGCTGAGCACTGAAGAATTGATGTTTTTTTCTTTGAACTGTGGTGTTGGAGAAGACTCTTGAGAAACCCTTGGACAGCAAGATCAAACCAGTCAGTCCTAAAGGAAATCAGTCCTGAATACTCATTAGAAGGACTGATGCTGAAGCTGAAGCTCCAATACTTTGGCCACCTGATATGAAGAACTAACTCACAGGAAAAGATCCTGATGCTGGGAAAGATTGAAGGTGGGAGGTGAAGGGAACAACAGAGGATGGGATGGTTGGATGGCATCACTGACTCAATGGACATGAGTTTGAGTAGGCTCTGGGAGCTGGTGATGGACAGGGAGGCCTGGCGTGCTGCAGTCCACGGGGTCACAAAGAGCAACTGAACAACAGCAGAGTGGGGTCTGAATCTACTTGGCGTGCCCCATCTCCCTCCCCAGAATCAAAGCATGGCCCCTGTGCCCAGCTAGATTTTGTCCCAGGAAAGATATTCCCCTTCCTTTGGATTTATGGGACAAACATGAAATTAATCCGATACATAGAGAGCAGGGACCATGTTAGTGGGGCTTTTCAAACTGGAAGATTTTTGCTCGAGTTGTAAAAGAAAAGGAAACATGCCCAAAGTTCCCAAAATTTGTGTTGAAATACCTAATGACCTCCATCACACAATCCCCAGTCCCATGCATGTTCTAGAATCCCCAGCTAAGAGAGGCAATATAGATGAGTGGTTAACAGAAGGTCTTTGGAATCAGCAAAGTGAAAGTGAAAGTCGCTCAGTTGTGTCCAGCTCTTTGCGACCCCATGGGCTATTCAGTCCATGGAATCCTCCAGGCTAGAATACTGGAGTGGGTAGCCTCTCCCTTCTCCAGGGGATCTTCCCAACCCAGGCATCAAACCCAGGCCTTCCATAATGCAGGTGGATTCTTTACCACTGAGCCACCAGAGAGGCTCTAGAATCAGGCAAACCCAGGTCCAAATGCTGACTCCATCCCTCGTTAGCTATGTGGTTTGGGAGAAGGGCTTTACACATGGCACAGTGGTAAAGAATCTGTTGGCCAATGCAGAAGACACAGGAGACACAAGTTTGATCCCTGGGTCTGGAAGATCCCCTGGAGAAGGAGATGGCAACCCACTCCAGTGTACTTGCCTGGAAATCCCATGGACAGAGGAGCCTGGCAGGCTACAGTCCATAGGTCACAGAGAGTCGGACACAGCTGAGCAACTGAGCATGCATGCGCGCTTGGGAGAAACTTCTCCAAGCCTGATTACTCATCTGTCAAGTCTCTCTTTTTAGCCTCCCTCACCAAGAGTGGAAAATGATATGACATATAAATCACCCAGGGCCTTTTGTAGTAGCCGTTATGGCTCTTGACCCTAATGAGTGGTTTTCGTGATCAGTCCAGAGGAACAATAAAAGCTGAACCTTACTGAGAGCTTGCATTAACAATACCACTGATCTGTGCCAGGCACTGTTCAGATGCTATACATACACTGTATTAACTCACGTAATCCTCATAACAATCTTAAAACTATTATGCCTCCTATTTTATAGATGATAAACCAAAGCACCATGATGCTAAATATTCTGCCCTAATTCAAACAGCTATTAAGCAATGGAATCGGGATTCAAATTCAGGTCACCTGACTTCAAATTCCAGCTCTTCATGGCCACACTACTCCATCTGTTTGAATACACCAGCAACTTGTGTTTTCACAGTCATGTGGCTATGCATACCATACTCCTATCCCACTGTCACGAGAGAAGCTCTAGAATCAGGCAAACCCAGGTCGCACCACAACTAGAGAGCAGCCTCTACCCACCCCAACCACAGAAAGCCTGAGCGCAGCAGCAAAGACCCAGCACAGCCAAAAATAAAAGTTATTTACTTTTTAAAATAAAAATGCTTAATTATATGATATATGAGGGCTTCCCAGGTGGCACAGTGGTAAAGAATCCACTTGCCAATGCAGGAGATGCCAGAGACACGGGTTTGATCCCTGGGTCAGGAAGATCCCCAGGAGTAGGAAACGGCAAGCCACTGAAGCATTCTTGCCTGGGAAATCCCACAGATAGAGGAGCCTGGTGCGCTACAGCCCATGGGGTCACATAGAGTCGTATGTGACTGAACACGCATGTACACGTTACATGAATTTCACCGCAACTTTTTAAAAACAGAAGACATAAAGGCTCCCTACACCCACCCTAGGAGGCAATGGCACTCCACTCCAGTCCTCTTGCCTGGAAAATCCCATGGATGGAGGAGCCTGGTAGGCTGCAGTCCATGGGGTTGCTAAGAGCTGGACACGACTAAGCGACTTCATTTTCACTTTTCACTTTCCTGCATTGGAGAAGGAAATGGCAACGCACTCCAGTGTTTTTGCCTGGAGAATCCCAGGGACCAGGGAGCCTGGTAGGCTGCCGTCTATGGGGTCGCACAGAGTCAGACACGACCGAAGCGACTTAGCAGCAGCAGCAGCAGACCCACCCTGAGGAGTTGCCCATACTACTGTGCGCTGTTGAGCACAGAGAGCCCATCCTATGTCTCATCCCAGCCACAGGGTCTGGGGCAAGAGACAGAGCACAGCCCTGGGGCCGGAGAGACAGGGCAAAGTCTGCTGTTGGCTGGCCCACAATCCAACAATGTCCAAGAGACAGGTCCAGGGACCCTTGGGAGGGTGTTTCCAAGGGCTCCCTTCTGGATATGACCACCATCAACTGGAAACTGTGTGTGCCTGGTCATGTCTGACTCTGTGTGACCCCGTGGACTGTAGCCCACCAGGTTCCTCTGTCCATGGGATTTTCTAGGCAAGAATACTGGAGGGGGTTGCTATTTCCTCCTCCAGGGGATCTTCCCCACCCAGGGATTGAACCTGGGTCTCTCGCATCTCTTGAACTGGCAGGCAGATTCTTTACCACTGAGCCACTGGGAAGCCTAAGGATCACCATAGCCAATTGGAAACAGTAGGTGAGGAAAGAACAGGGTCAGGGACGAAGCATTCTAAGTGCCCCAGCTTAATGCAGACGTTGCTCAAGTCCTAAAATCAAGCAGGTGTCACCTACCCTGTGAAGGATCATGCCCCCGCCACAAGTCACATTCCTAAGGGCCCAACACACCAGAAAGGAGAAGGGATTCCACCCAAGACATTTCAAAAGGATGCACTTCTCTGAATCTGTCCTGCCTTCCTTTCTTCACTCTTTTGACCCAAGAGACCCCAGCCCAGTGGGGACATGCCAACTTCTCCAAAGCCAGGAGTTTGTCTTGCAACATAAAGACAATGGTCTCCATTTCTCTTTCTGAGGACCTTCCAGAATGTTCTGTTGTCACTGGCAAAGCCCAATTTCCAGGAAATAGAATCTGGTAATTAAAAAGTCTAACCTTTTTTCCTCTTGGTACTTAGTCTAATTCCATCTGCTCATAGAGTGCCCTGTGCAGGGGCCTCCAACCCCACTTTTCAAACCAGAGTTTCCAGAGCCAAACAGACACCTCAGCTCAGCGGGCCGTGTGCAGAAGCGCTGCTCACAACTCTGCGATTCAAGATGGCGGTCCGGGCCGTGTGACGACGCTCTGCACCTGGGACGCCAGGAGCCGCGAGCGGGCGTAGCTGCTCGGGAGAACTCCACCTCCCTCTCTGCTGCCGAGATCCCTATAAAGCAGCACCACTCCTGGCCTGGCCCCTAGGGAAAGGGGAGAGCACGCGCTCTATTTTTATTTTATTGACCATGGCACGTCATATCCCTTGCAATGGAAGCACAGGGTCTTAACTACTGGACCACCAAGAAAGAATCAAGTTTACCTTTGCTTCTAAATCAAACTCAGTCTCACTCTATTGGCCTGAGTGACGCCAGGCAGAAGCACCCTTGTCTGGGACCTACTTGTGGCATCTGTAACACTGCATCCCCAAGAGTCCAATGTACACCAGTGTCCTCTCCTGTTTAGATGCTGTTTAAGCTAGGGAGTTGGGGAAAGCAAGAAGGATGATTATAGAGCCTAGGGACCTAGACGTCTCTAGTGGATACTTGCTGATAGTCCACAGTTGAACCACCGAGCCCCTCTTTCCTCTCCCACACTCAGTCCACATGACCTAGTGGACTCCCAGAGGCCAACTTTATTCAACCTAATTGAGCTACCCTGGCCACAGTAGATTGAACCAAGAGTGAGCACATGACTTAAGCTAGCCAAGCAGAGACCTCTTCTTAAGAAATCTAGAGCTAGGACCATGAGAAAGAACTGGGTCTCTCCATGATGCTGTGGGTATATGTATAAATGTGAGAATGGAGGGAGAGCCATGTTTCACAGCCTGTGATCTGCTCTGTGGTCAGCTATTGATGAAAGAGTCCCCGGTGGTCTACACATCCTGACATTCATGTCCATATGTAATCCCCTCCCCATGATTGTGGGCTGGACCTAATGGCTTGCTTCTTACAGACAGACTACGGGAAAAGTGATGTCACTTCTTGAGATTAACTTATAAAAAGCTACAATTTCCATATGGCTCCCTTTCTCTCCAGCTCTTCACATTTGCTTGCTCTGATAATAAGCGCCACATGTTATGAGCTGCCCTAAGCAGCACACATGGCCAGGAGTCAAGGAATGCTTTCTGCCACCAGCTAGCAAGGAGCTGAGGTCCAACAACTGTCTAGGAACCGAATCTTACCAACAGTCATGTGCTGAGTTTAGATCCTTCCCTAGTTGAGCCTTGAGGTGACCACAACTCTGGCTAGCATCTTTGATTATAGCCTACGAGAAGAAGAAGACCCCGCTAAGCTCCACCAGGATGCCTAACCTGAAAACTGTTGATATAATAAATGATGTTTTAAGGCATTAAGTTTGGGGGTAATTGGTTACACAGCAACAGATAACTAATACATGGTCTGAAAAGGAGGAGAAAGGAAAGCCACGCTGAAGAAAGAAGAGAAAGAAGCAGATAAACATAGAGGAGAAATGACAGAGGGAAACTTGGTAGTCAGAGATCCCCACAGATTGGAGTGGATGTGGGGAAACTCACCAGAGGCGATTGCTGTTGTTCAGGCAAGAGATGAAGGTGGTTTACGGTGCATGCTAGGTCGCTTCAGTCATGTCTAACTCTTTGCAACCTTATAGACTGTAGTCTGCCAGGCACCTCTGTCCATGGCATTCTCTGGGCAAGAATACTGGAGTGGGTTGTCATGCCCTCCTCCAGGGGATCTTCCCGACCCAGGGATCGAACCCATGGCTCTTACATCTCCTGCATTGGCAGGCAGCTTCTTTACCTTCCTAATAAAGGAAGCCCTAGTTTACAGTAAGGGGGAGGCAATATCCCTTTCTGTGATCGAGAAGAGATGAAAGGAGGAAAATGATCAGGGAGAAAATCCATAGATGAGTTTTATTTGAACATATGGCCAGTTAATAGGTCATGATATAATTGAACTCTGCAAACATGTATTGAACTGTGTTGGGGCTTTTTCAGTGCTGCAAAGATGAGGAAGATGAGTTCCTTGTCCCTGAGGTGCTCACAGTTTAGGGGAAGAAAATCAAGATGATCTAATGTATAAAGTACTACATTTGGCCTGTGAGCAGAGAGTTATATGTTGAAGAGAAAGGAGAATGATTAACCATGTCTCAGAAGACAGAGAGGCTTCTCAGAGGGGTCTTCAACATGGGCCTGATGACATCTATAGGAAAATGCATTTCTGTTCAGTAACAGGGCATAAGAAGAATTCAAAGGAATAAAATGAATACGTTTCTAGGCTCCTTGTACTCTTCCTTGTCTTGAGGGCATAATAAAACAAGTCTTTCTTCCAGTTAGGGGAACATAGGGACTTAGATCAAAGGAGTGAAGGGAGACTGTGAGGCAATCTGGATGGTTCCTCTGCCTCACAGATGGTAGCCTCTGCCCACTTTGAAAAAAACGGATCAAGGCATGAGCTTTTATGGAAAAACAGTAGGCTTGACTGAGTCATAACTATGAGTGGAGGCTCTGGAGACAGATAGACTTAACTGCTCCCAGCATATCCTGAACCTGCCCTGTATCAGCTATGAGACCTTGGCCAAGTTACTTAACCTCTCTCACCAAGCCTCATTTTCCTCAATGTGAAGTAATGCATGCATGTTAAGTTGGTGCAATAGTGTCTGACTCTTTGCAACCCTGTGGACTGTAGCCCACCATGCTTCTCTATCCATGGGGATTCTCCAGGCAAGAATACTAGAGTGGGTTTCCATGGCCTCCTCCAGGGGATCTTCCTGACCCAGGGGTCAAACCCGCATCTCTTAAGTCTTCTGCATTGGCAGGCAGGTTTTTTACCACTATAATGATTCGACTAAATAATATTGCAGTGATCCGCAAATACATTTTCTGAGTCTAAAAAATTTTCTAAAACTACATTTTTTAATGTACAAGTTCTCAAATGGGTAGTAAGAGTAAAGTTATAATATTAATATATTCTAGATCATCTGGACGATTACCTCATTACTAAATCCTGCTGGGAAAGTTCAGTATCAAACTTTTTGATGCCATTTGCACAAATGTTGGCACCAGTGACCTCTTGGGCTGGTAAGAAAAAAGAGAGATACAGACCAACAGAGACAGAGATGCTTAATATGTAAATGTTGCTTTGAGTTGCAGATGGGCCAATAATGTCACATCACACTGTACAAAAGGAAGCTTCAGAGTGGTGCAGTGGTGAAATAGGGAAATTAGAGAGAGAACTGAGTCATGACTCAGCACGAGGGAGCAGTGATGTGACCAAAGAACCTGCACCACAGTCATCCACCACAATTCACAGTATGAGGCTCTATTTAGTTTCAGCAAACAGCATCATCTGTCACATTAAATAAATGATACTGGTTTACATTGTTTTGAATTGTACTTTTGTTTGCATTTAATTTATATATTTCAGATGACACCCCACTCCAGTACTCTTGCCTGGAAAATCCCATGGATGGAGGAGCCTGGTGGGCTGCAGTCCATGGGGTTGCAAAGAGTCAGACACTACTGAGCTACTTCCCTTTCATGCTTCACTTTCATGCATTGGAAAAGGAAATGGCAACCCACTCCAGTGTTCTTGCCTGGAGAATCCCAGGGTCAGGGGAGCCTGGTGGGCTGCTGTCTATGGGGTCACACAGAGTCAGACACGACTGAGGTGACTTAGCAGCACTAGTAGCAGCAGCAAACATTGTAAGCACAGGAATCTGAGACCTAGTCATCTTCAACACATATTTATAGAACAAAATGATAAAAGTAACTTAAATCTAAATTTAGTTATTTTAATTGGAGGCTAATTACAATATTGTATTGGTTTTGCCATACATCAACATGAATCCGCCACGGGTGTACACGTGTTCCCCATCCTTAACCCCCCTCCCACCTCCCTCCCCATACCATCTCTCTGGGTCATCCCAGTGCACCAGCCCTGAGCACCCTGTATCATGCATCAAACCCAGACTGGTGGTTCATTTCTTATATGATATTATACATGTTTCAATGCCATTCTCCCAAATCATCCCACCCTCTCCCTCTCCCACAGAGTCCAAAAGTCCGTTCTATACATCTGTGTCTCTTTTGCTGTCTCGCATACAGGGTTATCATTACCATCTTTCTAAATTCCATATATATGTGTCAGTATACGGTATTGGTGTTTTTCTTTCTNTGAAAGTGAAGTCGCGCAGTCGTGTCCGACTCTTAGCGCTGTCTCTTATACACATCTAGATGTGTATAAGAGACAGCCCACAGAGTCCAAAAGTCCGTTCTATACATCTGTGTCTCTTTTGCTGTCTCGCATACAGGGTTATCATTACCATCTTTCTAAATTCCATATATATGTGTCAGTATACGGTATTGGTGTTTTTCTTTCTGGCTTACTTCACTCTGTATAATAGGCTCCAGTTTCATCCACCTCATTAGAACTGATTCAAATGTATTCTTTTTAATGGCTGAGTAATACTCCATAGTGTATATGTACCACAGCTTTCTTATCCACTCATCTGCTGATGGACATCTAGGTTGCTTCCATGTCCTGGTTATTATAAACAGTACTGTGATGAACATTGGGGTACACATGTCTCTTTCAATTCTGGTTTCCTCGGTGTGTATGCCCAGCAGTGGGATTGCTGTGTCATAAGGCAGTTCTATTTCCAGTTTTTTTAAGGAATCTCCACACTGTTCTCTCTAGTGGCTGTACTAGTTTGCATTCCCACCAACAGTGTAAGAGGGTTCCCTTAAATTTAAATTAAAAAAAAAAAAGAAAATATATTTCAAAAAGAACAGTTAAAAAAAAAAAAAGTAACTTAAATCAACTCGAGGAGCCCAAGAAACAGTACTTTTCCTCTAAAGGGAGGCCATCGATTAGATCAGTGGCAGAATAGATAATACATAGGAAAGCATCAACCAACTGGCAGATGAATAAATTTATTCAAAATGAAGAACAAAGATAAAATGAAAAAAAAAAAAAAAGGACAGAGCCTTTTGTGTTAATAGAATCCCAGAGAGAAAAAATAGTATGCTGCTGAAAATTTTTTGAAGAAATAATGGCTGAAAACCCCTCAACCTGGAAAAAAGAAATAAACATACAAACTCAAGAAGCTCAGAAAATTTAAAAAGGGATAAACCCAAAGAAATCTATGCCCAAGTGCATCAGACTCAAATTGCTGTAATACAAAATAAAAGTCTTGAAGGCAATCAGAGAAAAACAACACAGTAGTTATAGGAAAAGAGTGATTCAATGACTGTGGATTTGTCTTGAGAAAACATGGAAACCCAGAGGAAATGGCATACCATTTTTAAGGTGCTGAAAACATAACACTCTCAACTGGGATTTCATACTCATCAAAAATTATCCTGCAGAATTTAAGATAAAGACCTCCTCAGATGAAGAGAAACTAAGATGCCAGCTGATACACTCTAGAAGAATTGTTAAAGGATATTTCTCAGACAGAGGAAAGGAATACCAGAAGAAAAATTTGGAACATCAAAATGAAGGAAGAGCCTCAGAAAGGATAAATATCTGGTTAGGTATAATAAGCTATTCTTCATCTCTTAAGTTCTTTAAAATATATTTGATGACTAAAAGCAGAATTATAACACCATCTGGTGAAGCTTTTAGTGTATGCAGATACATTACATAAGAGAATCACAACCTAAAGTCAGGAGAATAGAGGGACTGATGTGGCAAGATTCCTCCATTCCAGTCTATATTGATAATGTGTATTCTCTTTTTGTTTCTAAAAAATTTTCAATTTTATTTATCTTTTCATATAACCAGCTTTTCTTTGTATTAATTTCCTTTATTTTTTCTGCTTTCAATTTCACTAATTTCTTTGATCTTTAAATAGTCAAATATTGACTCTCAGTAGTTTGTGAAAAGTTAAGACTGTATATTGTAATCCCTAAAGCAACCACTAAAAATAAAGTACAAAGAGATAGACTTAAAAAATAAAGAAATGTAAGTGAAACACTAAAAATTATTTAAATTGTTTAAATAGAAAAAAAAATAAACATACAAATTCAAGAAGCTCAGTAAATTTAAAAAAAAAAGGATAAACCCAGGGAAATTCATGTCCAAATGCATCATAATCAAATTGCTGTAAACTAAATACAAAATAAAAGTCCAAAATAAAATAAAATAGAAAAAGGAATCAGAGGAACAAAAAGGCAATACAATCTAGAAAACAAATAATAAAATTGTAGACCTAAATCAATGTACTTACCAATAATTACATTAAGTAAAAATGACCTAAACACATCAATTAAAAGACAAATATTATCAAAATACATTTTTAAACCCATAATACAACTATGTGCTATCTACAAGGAACTTATTAAAAATAAAAAGAAGAGGAAAGACATACAACGCAAACACTATAAAAAGGTTATAGTATTATATCAACATCAGACAAAAAAATATTTCAGAGATGTGAAAATTACTGAGAGTCACCCACCAGAGGAAATAGCAATTCTAAGTGTATCTAACAAGAGAGCTTTGAAACACATGAAGCCAAAACTAATAAGAACTGAAAGGAGAAGTAGGCAACTCTATAATTATAGCTGGAGACTTCAACACTTTTAATAATCAAAACCAGTAAACAGAAAACCAACAAGAATATAGAAGAATTAAAAATCATCAGACTAGATCTACAATAATTGACATTTACACAGCACTTCATCCCACAATAGAATATTCATCCTTCTCAATACAGCACTCCACTCAAGAAGAGCAGAATATACATTCTTGGAACATTCACAAAGATAGACCAAATCATGGGTGATGAAATAAGCCAGCAAATCTAAAAGCACTGAAGCTATTTAAATGATGTTCTCTGACCATAAAGAATTAAATTGATTAGGAACAGAAAAATAACAGGAAAATCTCCAAATACTTGGAAATTAAACAATAAACTTCTAAATAATCCACATGCCAAAGAAGAGTTTCAAGGGAAATTAGAAAATATTTTTAACTAAACAAAAATGAAAACACAACACATCAAAATTTGTGAAATATAGCTTAAGGCCATAGTTCTAGAGAAATTTATAGCATTAAGTGATTATATTAGAAAACAATCAAGATTTCAAGTCAATCATCTAAGTTTCTGCTCTGAGAAATTAGAAGAACAAAATAAACAGAGAGCAAGCAAAAGAAAAGAAACAATAAAAATTGAAGAAATCAGTAATAAAGATCAAAGAAATTAGTGAAATTGAAAACAGAAAAAACTAAAGGAAATTAATACAAAGAAAAGCTGGTTATATAAAAAAATGAATAAAATTGAAATTTTTCTAGAAACAAAAAGAGAATACAAATTATCAATATAGAAATTTTAAAAGGGGCTATCACTACAAACCCCACAGACATTAAAATGATAGTAAGGGAGCACTATAAACAATTATCCACATATAAATTTGACAACTTAGATAAAATAACCAATTTTTTAAAAACCACAAACTACTCAAACTCTCCCAAGATGAAATAAATAACCCAAATAGAACTATAACTATTAAAGTATTTATAATATTTAAAATCTTTCCCCCAAAATAACCCACAGGACTAGATCATTTCACTGGCAAATTCTACCTTTTAAAGAAGAAATAATCCAGACAATCTCTTCCAGAAAATAGGAGGGAACACTATGGCTCAATTTATGAAGTTAACATTACCCTGACACCAAAATCAAACACAGTACTCCCTGCCTCAAAATAGAGAAAAGAAAGAAAGGAGAGAAAAGAGAAGAAAAAAGAAAACTGGAAACAATACCTCTCATGAACACAGACACAAAATTTTCAAAATATATTAGCAAATTAGGTTCAGGAGGATACAGAAAGGATAACACACTATAAACAAGTGAAGTTTATCCTGGAAATTCTAAGATGGATTGATATTTGAAAGTCAATCCATGCAATCCCCTAAATCAACATTCTAAGAAGAAAAACCTCATGATCATACCAATTGATGCAGAAAAGCATTGGACAAAATTCAGTATATAATCATTTTTTTTTATCCCAGCAAACTAGGAATATAAGGGAACCTTCTCAATCTAACAAATGACATCTACAAAAAACCTACAGCCTACAGCTAACATCACACTTAGTGGAGAAAGACTCAATTCTTCTCCTTTAAAGAAGAAGATATACTCTCACCAGTCCAATCAACATCATACTGGAAATTGTAGTTAGTGTAACTAGGCAAGAAAAAGAAATAAAATACAGATTGAAAAGTAAAAAATAAAAATGTCTTTCTTCACAAACAACATAATTTTCTAAGTATACAATCCTGAGAAATCAATAACAATAACAGTAAAATTCCTAGAAACAATAAGTAAGTTTAACAAGGTCACAGGTCACCAGGTCAACACACAAAAATCAATCATAGTTTTAGACACTGAAGGCAGGAGGAGAAAGGGACGACAGAGGATGAGATAGCTGGATGGCATCACCGACTTGATGGACATGAGTTTGAATAGGCTCCAGAAGTTGGTGATGGATAGGGAGGCCTGGTGTCCTGCAGTCCATGGGGTTGCAAACAGCTGGACACAACTGAGCGACTGAACTGAACTGAAAAATACATACCATTTTCATATTTCAAGAAACAGTAAATACTTAGGCATAAATCTAAAAAATAAACAAAGGATATGTGTGCTGAAAAGACTATAAAATGCTGATGAAAGAATTCAAATTTGGCCTAAATAAATGGCAAGCATGACTGAATGACTGAACTGACTGAAATGGCAATATATACCGTGCTCATGGACTGGAAAATTCAATGTAGTAAAGATATTCATTTTTTCCAGCTAGATCTATAGATTCATATAATTTCAAAGTTCCACCAGTATTTTTTCTATAGATTTGGGCAAGCTAATTTTAAAATTCACATGGAAAAACAAAGAAACTAGAATAGTGCTATGGACTGACTGACTGTGTACTCCTAAAATTCATATGCTGAAACCCTAATTGTCAATGCGATGGTATTTGGAGATGGAGATTTAGGGAGGTAATTAGGTCATGAAAGTGGAGTCCCGATAAAGGAATTACTGCCCATACATGAAGAGACAAGAGAGAGCTTGCTTCCTCTCTTTCCTTCTTCCATGTGAAGAATATAGCAAGAAGGCAATCAACTATGAACCAAGAGGGGGGCTCTCACCAGGACTCAGCCATGTTGATTCCCTAATCTCAAACTTTCAACCTCCAGAACTGAAAACTAAATGTTTGTTGTTTAAGCCATTCACTCTATGGTATTCTGTTATAGCAGCCCAGATTAAGGAAGACAAATAAATAAATCAATTTTGGAAAATGAAGAGTAAGATTGGAGAAGTCACACTACCCAGATTTTGATAAAGTTATAGCAGTCAAGACAAGGAATTAGCAAAGAAATAGACATATACATACCAGATGAATTAGAACAGAGTCCGGAAACAGACCCACAGAAACATGGCAAACTCATTTTTTTAAACAAATGTGCAAAAGCCATTCAGTGGGGAAAAGACAGTGTTTTTCAGCAAATGGTACTGCAACAATCATGTAAAATACAACCACACTAAAAAAAAAAAAATTCACACCATATAAAAAAATTAATTGGATCATATATCTAAATATAAAACTACAGGGCTCACTTCGGCAGGACATATACTAAAATTGGAACAATACAGAGAAGATTAGCATGTTTGACTTAGTATGAATAGAATGCTAGATTTCTAATTAAAAAATAGAGATGCAACAAGCAACAAAGGTTTGCTGTATAGCACGGGGAACTATAGTCAATATCTTGTAATGACATATGATGGAAAATAATTTCAGAAATAATATTTTTGTATCTGTATAACTGAATCACCTTGCTGTGCTCCTGAAACATTGTAAGTTAACTACAATAAAATATATTTATATATTAAAAGACACACACACACAAAAAACTACAAAACTTCACCAAAGGTATAGGTAAAATCTTTGAGATAAGAAGTTAGGCAAAACATTGTTAGATATGACATCAAAAGTATAAATGCATAAAAGAAAAAAATTAAAAATCAGATTTCTTCAAAACTAAAAACTCTGGTCTGCAAAAGACACGATCAGGAGAATGAAAAGAAAAACTACAGACTAGAAGAAAATATTTTCAAATCATATTTCCAACAAAGGAGTTGTATCCAGAATAAGCAAAGAATTCTCAAAACTCAACAACAGGAAAACAAATAACACAATCTAAAAATGGGCAAAGGACTGAAATAAACATTTCATTAAAGAGGATATGTGGATGTCAAACAAATATTTAGCATTATTAGCCATTGCATGCCTACATGTGTGCATGCTAAGTCACTTCAGTCATATCCAACCCTTTGCAGGTCTATGGACTGTAGCCTGCCAGGCACCTCTATCCATGGGATTCTCTAGGAACAAAGGCTAGACTGGGTTGCCATGTCCTTCTCCAGGGGATCTTCCCAACCCAGGGATCAAACCCGTTTCAATTGCATCTCCTGCATTTACAGGCAGATTCTTTACCACTAGCACCATCTGGGAAGCCTGCTCTTTGGTGGCAGGACCCCAAATAGGTGTCTCCACATTTTCTTGGCCTCTTGGAGGTAAAATGTCTGCCAAAGCCACATCATTAGTCAATGAATTTCCACTGTAGGAAGCAGGAGGGCAGTATGAACAGGGAGATCCCGCCCACCCACCAGCTTCACATCAAGAAGAAAGCAGGTGTCAGACAGAATAGAGAGATACTCTTTGTCTGCCTTCTCATATCAGGGAGTAAAAATGCCAGAACTATCCCCAATGTGTTCCCTTTTCATCTCATTGAGCAGAACTGATCACTTGTTCAGTCTAAGATCTGGAACTGGGCCCACCTCCCCAGAGATCACAGGAACTGATACCTGAACAAACTTAATATCCCACTGACAAAGGAGAAAAGGATAAACACTGTCTGTCATGGTTCTGCCCAAGGTCACCCAGCTGATAAGCGCAGAAGCCAGATTTCAAACCCAAAACTGTCTGGCAGCCAAGCCAGTGCTCTCAGTCCCTATCTATTGCTGTTTGGGATGCAGGTGATGTTGTGATCAGGTCCTTCCCTCTCTAAGGCAGCATACCAGGAGGGCTAGTGGAGATTGCACTGCTAATGACAACGCAAGCCTTAGAAGAGAGAGCAGAGCAAGACGCTCACGGTGAACCAGCGTCCGGGTCGTCCTGAACCTGCTCACCTGACGCCGGGCAAAGCATGTCTGTGAAATCTCCATCTTCCTGTGACTCTGTCTCCCTTGGCCTCTCCCCACTGAACTCCATCTTCGTCTTTGAACAGGCCCTTAGAGACTATAAAGGGAAACAGAGCTGGGTAAGGCAGCTGAGTTGTAAAAGTCTGCCTCTCTGCCTGGCCCCCTGGCCCAGCCACTCTGGGTTGCTCCCTTGGCCCTGTTCATTCTGCTCCTTGCTGGTTTCCCCAGGGTCCCTGATATCGAAAATAATGCCAAAGTCACCATATGTGACGCTACTGCAAGCATATTCTCCCTTAAATTGAGGGCTGCAAACTGTATTTCAATGAGAAAATAAATTAGCAAGTAATAAACTGCCCCTCCTTTCTCTGTGTTCCTAGTGGGCCTTGAAACTCGCAAAAACCAAATGTCACATTAATTTCACTGTCAGGAGCCAGCACTAAGGGTGACATCGTAGTGTCCCCTGGGAATGGAATCCACTAGCCTGGGTGGGAGGTAGGCCAGCCTGAGCCCCTGAAGTGGACCAGCGGGGCAAGGGAAGTGGACACTCTTCGTGAACAGGTCCCATGCCAAGTCCTGTTGGGTTTTGTCCCGGGCTGTCTTCCAAGAGGAGAGAGCTGGGTCTCTAAAAAGTTAAAGGTATTATGGTTTTGGGTGCCAGCATAAATAGATCTGCCCACATCGGTTATGTTCCCAACATGCTGCTTGTACCTCCAGCCCTGTTTCAGGAGGCCATGTAGGCAAAGAGCATCTTGTTGTATCTAAGTGATGGTCTCTCCATTCCCAAAGAATTTCTGCTACAGTGTTGAGTGGGACAAGGAAGGATTAGCAAATGCGAGGATTATCTGAACAATAAAGATATACTGCCATAGGCCTTTTCATTTGGAACTCAGTCCTGGTCAATATCAACATCTTACGGCAAGTCGATAAATCCCGATATCAACCGCAGTAGAAGACATGTCAATGCCTGCTGCCGGCAACTTAGTTTATGGTGAATCAAGACCTCGAACGAGGCTTTAAATTTGCTGATGCCTTTTTGTGTGGGGTTTGTTGTGGCTCACCCAGCCAGATCGATTCGATGTGTTGTGCTGTGGAAGAGGAAAAGGTCTGTGGCTCTCAGAGTATTAGCAAGTTCATTTCATGCTGATGCTGTGACAGAGGCCAGGGGAGGGTTTACAGAGTCTGGCATTCATCAAGCTGGCTGGTCTCACCCACAACATCCCTCAGGCTTGCAGCAGAGAGACAGGGAAGGGAGGGGCTGACAGCTGGCAGTTCATGGGAAAACTGGCTTTCCTTGCGGGGGAGGGGGGGCGCATGGAGTGAACAGTGGACAGGATCCAGAGGCCCCCCTGACTCCCCCAGCCAGGAGAGGACTGGAGCTAGTTGGGAAGAAGGGCACATTTTCCTTCCCAGAGAGTCTGGGGCAGACTGACTGCAAAGATGGCCCTAATTCTCCATCTTTCCCACATCCCTTGCAACGTGACTTGGTACTTCCCCTCATCAAGAAGTTAAATCTCCAACAAGGACCTACTGTGCAGCACATGGAACTCTGCTTAAGGTTATGTGGCAGCCTGGATGGGAGGGGACCTAGACGGGGAGTGGATAACGTGTATATGCATGGCTGAGTCCCTTCACTGTCGACCTGAAACCGTTACAACATTGTTCATCAGCTATTTATCGGCTGTTGCTGCTGTTGCTGTTCAGTCGATAAGTCGTGTCCAACTCTTTGCAACTTCATGGAATATAGCATGCCAGCCTCCTCCGTCCTCCACTGTCTCCTGGAGTTTGCTCAGATTCATGTGCATTGAGTCAGTGATGCTAACTGTCTCAGCCTCTGCTGCCCCCTTCCCCTTTCTCCTTCAATCTTTCCCAGCATCGGGGTCTCTTCCAATGATGCAAAGTCATCTCTTCACAAAATCAGGTGGCCAAAGTATTGGAGCTTCAGCAACAGTCCTTCCAATGAATATTCAGAGTTGACTTCCTGTAGGATTGACTGGTTTGATTTCCTCTTTTTTGTTCAGTTGCTAATCAGCTATATCCCAATACAAAATGAAAAGTTTCTTTAAAAAGAGAGAAAGTTAAATCCATTTCCCTGTTCTTTGAATCTAGGCTGCTTTGTAACTTACTCTAATCAGCAGAATGTGGGCCGCAACATCTCAGCTTCAGGCTAGGCCTCAAGAGGCCTCTCTCCTCCCCCTTCCCTCTCCCCCACCCCTCAGGAGAAGATCAGCCAGTCTTCTGAAGGTTGGGGGAGAGAGCCAAGTCTCCCCAGCTGAGGTCATTCTGGACCAATCAGTCTCCAGTCAACCTGACCACAGATGCTGAGCCCAGTTGAGCCCAGCCCAGATCAGTGCAGCTGTGCAGCCAATCCATAAAACTAAATGGTTTATAAGCAATGATAAATGGTTATTGTTTTAACTCAGCAAGGTTTGGGGGGGTGGGATGGTTTTTTATGTAGCATTACTATGTCAATAGGTAACTGATAACAGAGTTCATCCAGTGGTTTTAGTAACCAACCAAAGTAATGCCCAGGAGAAATCACTCCAGGCCCTGAATTTTGGGGCTCCTGACCCTCTGTGGACCAGATTTCTACCAATGGGTGCTAAAAACCTGAAGCATGTACACTCTACTCCTGCAACAAAAACTCCACACAGCCAGTCCATGCCTTTCTCAAAGAGACTGCCAGCAGAAGGCCATTCACATTTCCCAATTTACCTTAAGTCCTAGGGTTAAAGGTAACAATTTCCAAGACAACCAGGCCAGTTTTAGCTCCAGGATTCTAGACAACACTGCTTTTCTTTCTAGAATGGATAGACAAATACCATCTTGCCTCAACCTCCCCAGTCTGCCTGAGTCACTGAACTATTTTGTGTAAGTGGCAAGGGTCATGATTGGCTAAAAAAAATGGGGGTACTTGTATTTCTACTGCTCCTATAAATAAATGATCAGAAATGTAGTGTCTTCAACAATACAAACATGTTATCTGACTGTTCTAAGGGTCAGAAGTCTGACGTGGGCCTTGGGAAGCTACAGTGGTGTGGTGTGATATCTGGGCCGCCTTCCTTTCCAGAAGTTCTAGGGGAAAATCTGTTCCTTATTTTCCCAGATTCTAGCAGTTGCCCTTCGGAGAAGGCGATGGCGCCCCACTCCAGTAGTCTTGCCTGGAAAATCCCATGGATGGAGTAGCCTGGTGGGCTGCAGTCCATGGGGTCGCGAAGAGTTGGTCAGGACTGAGCAACTTCACTTTCACTTTTCACTGTCCTGCATTGGAGAAGGAAATGGCAACCCACTCCAGTGTTCTAGTCTGGAGAATCCCAGGGACGGGGGAGCCTGGTGGGCTACCGTCTATGGGGTCGCGCAGAGTCGGACACGACTGAAGCGACTTGGCGGCAGCAGCAGCAGCAGTTGCCCTTACTCCTTGGCTCATGGCCTCTTCCTTCATCTTCAAAGTCAGCAACGATGGATGGAGTCCTTCTCATGTCACAGCTCTCTGACCCACTCCCTTCCCTGCCTATTCTACTTTTAAGGACTTGGCTTATTAAATTGGACCCAATCAGAATGGAATCATATATTGTATGATTCCATTTATACAAAATGTGTAGACCAGGCACATAATCCAAGATAATAACTATCCCAAAATGCAAGAGTCAGACAAAACTTAGGGACTAAACCACCAGCCACCAATCGTATCTTCCAACTCCCACTATAAAGTAACATAGCTACAGTCCAGAGATTAGGACACAGACATCTTATTCTGCCTGTCACAATTTCACTGTAACTTTGTATAACAAAGATCGAAAGATAGGAACTTTTCGTTTTGCTCCAGAGAACTGCCTGTTAGAAAAGAAAGGAGGGATTGAAATGAACCAGGATCAACAACACTCTGTAAGTCATCCCCAGAGTTGCAGGGCATCCCTCCCTCCATGAAACAGTGGTCTTACTACTGAGGAAGCAGGATCTGGCTCCTAGTTCAAAGGCAGGATTAGATAGCCTTCACCCACAAGGAACACAGGTCTTCATGATGTTGTAACACCACACAGAACTGTCTGAAACTGTTGATGCCCTTTGTGACAATTTCAAGGTCATTCAGGAGCCACGGCAGACTATGCAGCCAACAAGGTTTTTCCCCACTCATTGAACTCTGTGCTAAGAGCTGAGGGGTTGCAGGGGAGATGGAGAGGGTGGAACGAATGGAGAGAATAGCAGGGAAACATACACACTACCATATGCAAAATAGATAGCCAGTGGGAATTTGCTGTATGACTCAGGGAACTCAGGCCAGGCTTTGTGACAACCTAGAGGGGTGGGATGGGGCAGAAGGTGGGAGTGAGGTTCAAGAGGGAGGGGACATCTGTATACTTGTGGCTGACGCATGTTGATGTATGGCAGAAACAAACAAAGCAATAGGAATATATCTACCTAAAGAAACTAAAGACCTATATATAGAAAATTATAAAACACTGATGAAAGAAATCAAAGAGGATACTAATAGATGGAGAAATATACCAGTTCATGGATCAGAAGAATCAATATAGTGAAAATGAGTATACTACCCAAAGCAATCTACAGATTCAATGCAATCCCTATCAAGCTACCAGCGGTATTTTTCACAGAGCTAGAACAAATAATTTCACAATTTGTATGGAAATACAAAAAACCTCGAATAGCCAAAGCAATCTTGAGAAAGAAGAATGGAACTGGAGGAATCAACCTGCCTAACTTCAGGCTCTACTACAAAGCCACAGTCATCAAGACAGTATGGTACTGGCACAAAGACAGAAATATAGATCAATGGAACAAAATAGAAAGCCCAGAGATAAATCCACACACCTATGGACACCTTATCTTCGACAAAGGAGGCAAGAATATACAATGGAATAAAGACAATCTCTTTAACAAGTGGTGCTGGGAAAACTGGTCAACCACTTGTAAAAGAATGAAACTAGAATATTTTTCACAGAGCTAGAACAAATAATTTCACAATTTGTATGGAAATACAAAAAACCTCGAATAGCCATTTTTCAAGATTCAAGTCCAGCATCACTTCCTGGGGAAAAGACTCCTCTCTGCAGCTGCTGAGTCACGGTGGGGCCGAGTGGAGGGAGATGCTGTCTTTGAGATTAGAGGGAAAATTCTCTGGAGCTCCCTGGAGAGGGTGAGGTGAAGGGCAGCTTGAGCAGGGCCTGCTGACGGTGCAGAGAATGATCGAGAAGCCGCCCTCCTGAGCACGGAGGCCTGGAGCTTCCTTCTGCGTGGCAGGAGGGCGCTGGCCTGTGGTCCCTCTCAGTGGGGGCGGGAGGAACCGATCTCTCAGCATGAAATGGTTGCCTGGCCTCTGGGAAGGCTCCCAGCTGTCAACGCCCAGGCCAGGCCTGGCTGCCTGCTCCCCCAGCTGCTGCTTTCAGCCGGAGCCACTTTCCGACCCCAAAGACTTGTCAGCAGGACTGGAAATGGTGACTTGAATGAAAATTTTAAACTGCAAGGAAACTGTTAGGGCTGTAGAGAGAAGTGCTGCCCTCAGGGCTTTTACAGGAGTCTCTAGTCCCTGACGATGACCCTTGTCTCAGGGTGTCCACAAGCCACTCCTGCCTCCAGTTCCATCAAAAGGGTGGTAAAAGACCAACAGAAAAATGGGAAGATGCATGCTGAGCTTGGCCTCAGGAACCTGCAGGAACAGGAAACCGGGCTGCTGGACCCTGGATGAAGCTGGGTCACCAAGGACAGCAGAGATGTGGGCGAAGGGCAGGCAGGAGGGTCAGGCAGGCTGGCAGAGAATGTTCCCTGACACTCCAGTTTCTTACTCTTAAAGCAGCGCCCCATCACAAACACTCTTTACTTTAGAACTCTAAATTTCATTTTAAAATTCTTATTGATTATGATTATAAAATACACAAGCCAGTCTTCTGGTGCTGATGGGACTTTGTCTCCATGGCCAGCAGGAGATGGCTTAGAATGCAGTAAAAGGCTGGGAACCAACCTGGGTAAGTCACCCCACACCCTGCTGGGCCAGAGGTCCTACCCAGGGGCCTGTCCCGACCCTGCGCTTTCTGGTTAGGATGTGTCCTTCACCGCCTCACCTCTCTGGTTTTATATTTCCCTGAGTGGCCAAGAATTACTTCCCTGGAAAGCCCAGCATCTGTTTTTCCTGCACCGCTGGTGCCCAAGCCCGCCTGCTGTTCTGACATCACTGCTCTCTCCTGGGAACACTGCTCCCGGGAGGTTGACTTGGTAGCTTGCAGAAACCCTGTTGCTCAAAAGAACCCATCTCTGTGCCAGGGGTGCCTGCCAGGGGAGACCTGGGAACATGAAATTCCTTAGCAAGTTTGCTTGAGGGCTGAAAGCAACTGAATGGCTTTATAGGATCGCATCAAGCCCTTGTTATTTTGGCCTGAGAAACTCAAGTATTGTATGTTTCCTTGTGTCTTCCTTCCCTCTTCTCCTGTGACTAAAGTGGGCACTAAAATAGGTCTCTGTCTTGCTGTCTCTACTGAAACAAGCCAAGGGACTGAGGATGGAATGCCCTTTATGATTTGTGGACACAGTGTCCTTCTTGGTGCTTCTTGACATAGGTTACAGTCAAACAGCTGCTGGGCACTTTCTGAGGGCTAGCTATTATGCTCGGAGGGGGCAATGGCAACCCACTCCATTGCTCTTGCCTTCCAAGTCCCATGGACGGAGGAGCCTGGTAGGCTGCAGTCCATGGGGTCGCTAGGAGTCGAACACGACTGAGCGACTTCACTTTCACTTTTCACTGTCATGCATTGGAGAAGGACATGGCAACCCACTCCAGTGTTCTTGCCTGGAGAATCCCAGGGACTGGGGAGCCTGGTGGGCTGCCATCTTTGGGGTCGCACAGAGTTGGACACCACTGAAGCGACTTAACAGCAGCAGCGGCAACTATTATGCTAAGTCATGCAGGCACCAACTCGTGTATTCAACTCCATGATCTTATGAGGAATGGAAGTCTTTTTTTTTTCTTTCTCAGTTTATTTATTTGGCTGTAGTAGGTCTTAGTTGTGGCATGTGGGATCTAGTTCCCTGACAGGGATCAAACCTGGGATGCCAGCATTGGGATTGAGGAGTCTTAGCCACTGGATAACCTGGAAAGTCCTAGAAGGGAAGTATTGGGTTGGCCAAAAAGTTAATTTGGATTTTCCTATAAGATGTTATGGGAAATGCTATTACTTTTACTACAATACTATACTGTTACTACTATACTATTATTATCACCATTTTTCAGGTGAGAAAAGTATGAGTCAGAAAGTTATGAAACTGGCAGCATAGCTCATAAGTTGTAGAACCAGGATTTAAACTCAAATCTTTCAGACTTGAGGATGCAACACTGCTTTCCAGCAACTCATTAGATGAGTCTGATTCTGAAGTTCAAGTCTTTGGACAATACACAGACCTCACAGCATCAGTCTCCTTTGGAGAAAGAAAAAAAAAAAAAAAAAAAAAAAAGCCATCCCAAGGATATTATCTATGAAACTAAGTGCATGTTTACCAGCTACTGACAGACGCTGGACTTTCGCCTTGTTTCCTCTCTACAACCCGTGTTTTCCTGTCTCTACTCACCTGGGAAGTATTATGTTGAGCCATCTGAAATCAATGTTATTGTAAATAAAACAGTAAAATATCAGCAATATCATGTGATTTAACCCAATCATAGACATTGCAACTTGAAAAACCTTTATTATCTTTACTACTCCATCTCTCTCTATCCTCAATCAACAATATTTCTTGTCCAAATTTTACTCTCACTTCAAGTTTCAGCTTAAATAATGCTATCTCTCCCAGGAAGTCTTTGCTGAATTCCCATCTGGAAATCATCTTTCCCAAAGTCGCATAGCACCTTGTTTGCATCTCTTGTCACCGTTTTCCGGGCATCATGGTTATTTGCCTATGTGTGTACATGTCTTTTTTTTCTGGTGTGGAGCCATGTCTAATTTATCCCTACCTAACTGGCTTCCCTGGAGAAGAGAAAGGCTACCCACTCCAGTATTCTGGCCTGGAGAATTCCATCGACTTATAGTCCATGGGGTCACAAAGAGTCAGACACAACTAAGTGACTTTCAACTGGCTCCTGGCATAACATATAGCACACTATAGGTGCCTGTTAAGAGTTGGTGGAGCTCCACTATGTGACTTCCTTCTCCTTGGAGGGACAAGCCTGTACCAGGGCTCCATCCTATAGCTTATAGGAGAATCTGAGGTGAGGGCAGCTCTCCTCCCTGCCCCACCCTCCCACTCCTGACCTTCACAACCTCCCCACCCCCACCTTGGCGCTCTCCTGAGAAGGGCCTGGTGAAGATGCACCTTTGGCCCTGCTGTTAATTCAAAACCTTGGGTGCTTCCCTGAATGTTATCAGAAACAGACCCCCAGTACTCAGAGGGCAGGAAAAGACTAGGAAAGAGGCAGGCCATTGTGGATTAAATTGGTAGGTGGCAGATTTGATAAATGAGGGGAGTGACATATAAGGCTTGTCTTGGGCAGCTACAAGAAGAGTAGATCTTTGCACACTCCCTGCCAGAATCTTAAAAGTTTATACAGAGGGCTTAGCTGGGTTCAGTCATTTATACGGTCCAGATGGTCTCAACCACAGCTCACTATTTCAAGGCTGTGTCCTTGGGCAGCTCCTAGTGCAGGGACCAGGGGAGGGGCGAGGGGTCTTTGATTCCCACATTTTCCTGATGACCTCCTCCAATGTCTGTTTGGGTAGACAGGGGACCAGAGGCTTTCTCTGGACCAGACTTAATGCAAAGATCAAGTGAAGATGACTCCAAGTGTGCCAGAGACAAGGCCCTCCTAATGTTATTCTCCCAAACCTGGCTTTATTCTCCCAACCCCGGCTTGATGGGCAAAACCATAAGTCATGGTTTTGGTCACTGCATCCAGTCTTAGGACGTGCCACTGAGTCAGAAGACAGGTTGCTCTGCTCTTTCTCCCACTGACAACCCTCTGGAAAGGAGTGCCTGGCAGCCCAGGCCTGGTAAAAGTGGAAGGGGTTAGTGAGTGAGTTATTTCCTCCTGAGGAGAAATTTGCACATACTGAGTCTGCTTTCTCTCCAGAGAAGGTGGATAGTGGTAGATTGCAAATCCTTGAGTAGCTCATCTTAAACTCAGCAGAGCTTCAGTTTCCACTTCATTTCTCATGGTTTCCCCTCTCTTCCTTTCTAAAAGCATGATTGGAAAAAGGAGGAGGCAGGATTTTTTAAATGAATGACAATCTCCATTTCTCTGTGGGCAACTGCCCAGGGCAGACTCGGGAGCCAGGCCAGTGGAGCCAACATGCTGAAGAAATAAGGTAAGGGCGAAGAAGCCAGGCAGAGAGTCTGTCTCCTGGGTCTTCAACATGCCAGCCATACGGCCTTGGGCAGCAGCTCTCCCACCAGCTCCCCATTATCACATACCTCACTTTAACTATCAGAAAAAGGAGGAAGAATAAATGGTTCCTCTCTTTCAAACTTGCCTGGAGGATAAATTAGAGTGCAGAGGATGCAGGTGGTACTTCTGAAGACAATTTGAGGTCACAACATCCACCCCCAAACAGATACAGAAATGCTTTGAAAAATCAGAAAGCTGTATAAATGTAAGGGATCGATATTATCCATCCACTCCTTACCTCATACATTGAACACCTGGGACCTGTCGGGCAATGTGAGCGGTGCTGGGGCACAAAGGTGAGAGGTCCTAATCCTCAAGGAGGTCAGAGAGCAGTGTGGGAGACAGACAGATGGACACACACACAAATAACCAACACTAGACTTGAAGACACAGGTATAGGTGGATGTGAAAGAGACTGGGTGTTGAGATCCAGTAAAGCAGACTCCTTGCAGAAGGCGGCCCCAGCAGAATGTTGAGGGGTAGGAGTTTACTAGGGGAAAATGGTTAGTGTGGGTGGGAAGGGCCTTCCGAGCACAGGCGAGGTAGAAGCTCGGGTGATGTTTGGAGGTCTCCAGTGTACACGGTTGGGGGGAAGGGTACAGGGCCAGGGGCTCTGAGAGTGGGCCAGTCAGGTCACAGAGGGCCTGGTAAGCCGTGTGAGGAACTGCAGCATGCTCTGGAAATAGAGGATGCCATTGAAGGCTTGGAGCAGGTGAGTGCTGGGACCAGGTATGGGGTATAGGGCAACTGTGGCTGCAGTGTGCCCTGGGGGACTGCCACACTGCAGCCTCCAGGACAGAGCCTGCTGAGGAACCAGCGCCATCAGCATGGAAGCGGGATCATGGGAGACCCGCATCGAGGTGGCAGGGAGGCGGGCCTGTGTGGCCAGAGGCAGAGAAATGCCAGGAGTATTAAGGATGCTGAGTGAGGATAAAGTGAGCGGAGTTGGGGAAGATAGGAGGCAGGCAGGAGCACTGAGAAAGGGCAGCGGTGCAGAGCCAGTGCCACTCTCAGAACTGGGGATGCAGGAGGGCATCAGGTTGTGGTGGGAGAGGAAGAGTTCTGAGTATCTTGAGCTTCTTTCCTTTTAAGTGAGAAATAGCGTTTCCCTTCTTTATACCAGTAATTTGTTTCATTGCATTTTGCTTTGTTGCAATAAAAATTCAGGTCATATAGAAAAGTATGTAAGTGAATAAAATTTCCTCTCGATTCTACCACTCGGAGATAATCAACATATTGGCGAATACTCTTCCAATTTTTTCTGATATTTTTATTGTTACTGTTTAGTCATTTAGTCCTGTCTGACTCTTTGCAACCCCATGGACTGTAGCCCGCCAGGTTCCTCTGTCCATGCGGTTCTCCAGGCAAGAATACTGTAGTGGGTTGTCATTTCCTACTCCAGGAAGTCTTCCTGACTCAGGGATTGAACCTGAGTCTCTTGTGTCTCCTGTATTGGCAGGTAGATTCTTTACCACTGTGATAAATGATTATTTTTAAAATTTTGAAATAGAGTATATTACTGTTTTTAAAACTTTTGATGCCCAGCTGTACCCTAGATCAATACAATCAGAGTTGCTGTGGGCTGCGGACTAGGCATCAGTGCTTTTTAAGGCTTCCTGATGATTCCAACGAGTAGCCAGTATTGAGAACAAGAGCCCTTAAAGATGAGATAGTACAAGACAGCAGAGCACAGGCAGCTTCTTATTGATTCCATGCTGCTCCTAAAGGCTCCATAAAGAACCCCAAGTCTGTGTACTAACAGGAGTCAGTGACCATAAGGTATCATAGACTTCTCCCTCATGCAATCAGACCAAGTCATGATTCAAAGAGCTGAGGAAAAGCCTGTATTTTTAGATATTCTGCTCAAACCCAATGGAAGCTTCACCCTGGTGTGGAGTCACTTCAGTGGTCCGATTAATACATTAACATCTCAAGATGGGGCCTCTAAAGCTGGTCAGTGGCAGTGAGGATGTCATCAATCACAGAGCAACGTTAATTTCAGAATCTAACAAGGAAAGGGATTCTGAACTCTTGGAACAGGCCTTCACCCTCTTAGAGAAAGAAAAGAAGGTGAAGAGGGAAAAGAGAGCCTCCGGTTCACATTAGAGTTTCGAGTCCAAGAATTGTAAACATGAATACACTGCCAAATCTCACTCTAAATATATTCCAATGATCTCATGTTTTCATATGCAGTGGAATCAAAAGAGGCATTTTTATTCATCTTGGATGACAACATCTTGAGTTTTTATGGGAGCGTCCTAGCGGGATTCATTTAACCAAGAGGGGCCAGTCAATACTCTAGCCATTTCAAATCACTGCAACCGGCGCGTTAAGTGCCCTGAATGACAATTCTTTATCTTCTTGGAGCTTGGACCCTCAAATGTAACCCCGAATATCAGCAGCAGACCCCCCCACCCCATAGGGGAAAAGTCTCCAATCAGAGATCCTCTGAAGAGAGCCAAGAGAGGTTTTGGAGGGAGCAGCGCATATTTTGAGGTGATTAACATTTCGGTTTTGGCCTCTTCATCTGAACGAGCTTCATCTGTTACTCGTTTTCTCTTTGGCCAGCAAGACCGCATCCAATGTCCTGCAGGAGAAGGGTGGAAATTTTTCTGAAAGCCCTTTTAGGTGAAGCCCAGTGAGAGGGCAAACGAAGCTTCATTCCTTTTATGGCCGTATCTCAACATGAGAGAGTGGGAGAGAGAGGGAATATCATCTCTGTTCCCCTGAGACAGAGATTGTGTGCTCCTCAGTACTAACTGAACAGAGTCGATCCTACAACTGGCAACACCCTCAGTGACCCCTACCTAGGGTGACAGGACCCTTCAGTACCCCTCAACCCCCTGCCACCCCAGACCCTGCCTTCACCCCCCTGCCCCACCTGACTCTGGAGTCTTCCCTTCTGCCCTGTCAGAGCATAAATCAAGCAGCAGGGTAGCTTGGAAATATGACGAATACCTTGGCTGGCTCCAGCTTGAAAAGACAAGCGGGGAGGAGAGGGAATCTAAAGTAACCAGGCTTGGCTGCAACTGTGGCCAGAATTCAGCGTTCCTGGAGCTGGCCCCAGGGGCTCGGAGGGCCAGGCGCTGCCAGGGGCGTCTTCCCTGGGGGCAGTCCCAGAGCTCCATGCTTGGAGGAGGAGGAGCGCGCTTTGGTGTCTGTCAAGAACAGTCTTCAGGAATCCTGGGACACTCCCCAAGTCCTCACTGTGAGCATTGAGACGAGGCGGATGGGTGGGGAGAGCTTTTCGCCTCTGGGAGGGCCCTTGTCATGGCCCCAGGTTTGGATGTTGCTGTTTCCACAGGGAGCTTGCCCACAGTTGCTGTGTGTGATGCTCATGTGTGTGGGTGTGCACGTCAGGGGCCGGCAAGGCGAGAGAGCCCACCGAGCCTTTCTGAGGACCTAGGTCGACAGTGCCTCCAGCCCTCAGGTGTGCGGGCTGCTCTCTGCCAGGGGTGTCTCTGTCTCCCTGCTCCTACTTCCTAGTTTCATCGGTTTAGCCAGCTCCCCTCACTGGTTCCTGACTCTCTGGTCATTCTCAGTGGGTTGGGACCTTGTTGGGATGACTCTCGCAGAGACTGCCCATAAGTAGAGCCAGGGTCCTCGGTGTCACCCTCCTGCCTGCCGAGCAGGCGGTCATCACAGGGCCCCACAGTGGGCAGCTCCTGAGTGTCCAGAGTTGTAGCTGCACTTGACAGTGTTCAGGCTTCAGGAGCTTCAGTGAAGAGATTCTTTTTGATTTGGTTTGTTCTTGAGACTTGTGATGAGATTCTTCCAGTGGCCAACAGACAGAAGAGATGTCTAGGCCCCTGCCCAGAGTGGCAGGTCCACAGTGACACTTCTCTGAGAAGAGCTGTGGCAGAGATCTGGTCCCAGTCTCTGAGCACATGGTTATCAGAAGGGCTGCCTCCCTCAAACTGGTAATCACGTTAAAATGAGTCACTCCTCTCCCTAATCCTCAATACCTAAAAGCACTTCCCCCCCACCCAGGCAATGCTTTATTGGAGTTCCTGCAGGGGTGAGGGAGAACAAACAACAGAGTCCCTTGCTTGCTTGCTCACTGGGGGTGGGGTGAGGATAGGGGTGTGTCCAGGGGTCAGGCTGGAGGGGTGGGGTGGGTTCAGTGTTTTGCCCCTGATTTGGTGGTGTTGAGTGCAGGGGGCATGCTCAGTTCCCTGCTTTTGAATTCTTGAGGCCACTCTACTGGAGTGGGTAACCTTTCTCTTCTCCAGGGGATCTTCCTAACCCAGGGATTGAACCCAGGTCTCCTGCATTGCAGGCTGATTCTTTACCAGTGACGCCACAAGGGAAGCCCAAGAATACTGGAGTGGGTAGCCTGTCCCTTCTCCAGCGGACCTTCCCAACCCAGGAAACGAACTGGGGTCTCCTGCATTGCAGGCGGATTCTTTACCAGCTGAGCTCTCAGGAAAGCCCTTGCTCCCAACACCCTGTTCTAAAAGCATCTTTTTAATGTCTTTTTTGGTTTTTTAAGGGAAGAAGCCTCATGAGACCCTCCCTGCAAGAAGCCGGAACATTATCACCACCCCTCTCCTCTGTCCCCTCAAAGGCCCCTCCTGACCACAGTGTTAGTCCTCCGAGTTGGCTGGTAGAACAATTAGCTCTCCTCAGGGCATGGGCGGATCAGCAAGTCAAGCCTCCAAGCAGGGGTTTCCTGTCACCAAAGCCACACTAATGCAAATCCATTTTTTATTAGGAGAAAATAAAACTCACAAGTGACATCAACTGAAAAATGTTCTTTGAGAGCAAGTTATTCCCATTTAAAGCTAAGCACATGACAGCTGGTGACTTTTAATGGAAAGTAAAATTTGTTGGTCTGAATTACTATCAAACCACTTGAGAATTTGTGTTTTTTTTCTTTTTGGAGAAAGGCAGTGTTTTGGCGTCCAGAAGAGCAGAGGAGGAATGGAAAGGTCTAGTCTTGTCTCTAAGTGTGGCCTTAAAAGACCCTGGACAATCTTTGGCAAAATCATGGTACATCATCTCTGGGTACATTAATTTCCTTTACCTTTTACTTAAAGCTCATTTAAGAAGTTGGTTAGAAACAAACCTCTCTGTTCTAGAATTCATTTGGGCTCTGTACCAAAACAGTTGTATGTGTCCCAAAACCCGTCTACCATTTCCCCATTTAATAGAAAATATCTGGTACAAAAGAACCCAGTGGTATTTGCTATGGACTGAATGTATGTGTCCTCCCCAAATTCATAGTTTGAAATCTTACTTACTAATATGATGGTGGTTGGAGGAGCAGCTTTAGGGACATAATTAGGTTTAGATGGTCATGAGGGAGGGGCCCCTGTGATGGGATTAGTGCCTTTTTAGGAATGGGAAGAGACTAGAGCTCACCTCTGTCTCTCCAAGAAGCCCACTGTCTGCCAGCCAGGAGGAGAGCGCTCACTAGAAAGAGAATCTGTTGGCACCTTAATCTTGGACTTCTTAGCCTCAAGAACTATAAGAAATAAATGACTGCTATTTAAGCCAGTCAAGCTGTTAGGAGCTCTGTTACCACAAATTCCAGGGGATCAGGTATCTGTATACTTGAGCTGCATCAGACATATAAGAATCATGTGAGACAGCCTCTGTATGACCAAATTTGTTTCAGGACAGTATAAATTCAGTTCCTCTTTCCCTCCAGTCTTCTAGCATTTTCAGATTCTAACACACATTTGCTATCTTTGTGGGCAGTATAGAGAGCACCTCCAGAATTTGGGGACATGGTCAGAAGGGGTCAGGAATTGAAGAAGAATGCTACTAGAACCCTCATAATACACCCGAGATTAACCACTTGCAGATGTGACCTGTCTCAGGTAGGTTTTGCATATGCATTGTTGAGGATTTCATGGTTTGCTACATTAAGGTTCAGTTCAGTTCAGTTCAGTTCAGTCGCTCAGTCGTGTCCTACTCTTTGTGACTCCATGAATCGCAGCACGCCAGGCCTCCTTGTCCATCACCAACTCCCGGAGTTCACCCAAACTCATGTCCATTGAGTCGGTGATGCCATCCAGCCATCTCATCCTTTGTCGTCCCCTTTTCCTCCTGCCCCCAATCCCTCCCAGCATCAGAGTCTTTTCCAATGAGTCAACTCTTCACATGAGGTGGCCAAAGTACTGGAGTTTCAGCTTTAGCATCATTCCTTCCAAAGAACACCCAGCACTGATCTCCTTTAGAATGGACTGGCTGGATCTCCTTGCAGTCCAAGGGACTCTCAAGAGTCTTCTCCAACACCATAGTTCAAAAGTATCAATTCTTCAGCGCTCAGCTTTCTTCACAGTCCAACTCTCGCATCCATACATGACCACTGGAAAAACCACAGACTTGACTAGATGGAACATTAAGGTTAGATACTCAAATTTTATTGGGAAACTGAATTATATAAAGAAACGACAAACTAGATTGTAATAAGGTCATGTTATTTGAAGAGAGTTAAGTGGGTAGACATGAATAGTCCTGTACTGAGCCTAGAAAAAGAGGGTTAAAGAATAATCACATTGGTATTTATCCAGGAATGTTGAAAGAATGGTAGAGAAGGCATTTCAAACTCTTCCAGAATCTGAGACACATACCCCTAAACACCTTTTCCCTGATTTCTGCGTAACAAGTACTTTTCATTAAGTTTGATGTTGTTAGATGTGTATACATTAGGATTGTTAGGTCTTCTTGGAGTAGTGACCCCTTGTTGGTTATATTGTGTCCTTTATCCCTGATAACTTTCTTGCTTTGAAATCTGCTGATGAAAATTAATAGAGCCACTCCTTTCTTTTGATTAGTGTTAGAATGGTATAATCTTCTCTGTTCATGTATTTTTAATCTACCTCTGTCTTTATACTTAGTGCGTTTCTTGTAGACAACCACTTGTCTTTTTATCTACTTTGGCAATCTTTATCTTTTAATTAGTGCATGTAGACTATTGACATTCAAAGGGATTATTGATATGGTTGGATTAATATCTGTTTTATTTGATACTGTTTTCAATTTGTTGCCCATGTTCCTTGAGGTTATTTATCTTCCACTTTTTCTGCCTTTTGCAATTTCAACTGAGCATTTCATACGATTCCATTTTCTCTTTCTTGGGATATCAGTTATAGTTTTCTTTCTTTTGTTTTTTTAGTGGTTGCACCAAAGTCAGAATACACATTTACAACTAACACAAGCTCATTTTCAAATAACACTATACAATTTCTTGGGTCATGTGAATGACTAATAATAAGGAAATAATCCTAATTCCTCCCTGTCCCTTGTATCACTGATGTCACTCATTTCACGTATTACATGAGCATATTACATACACACACACACACGTGTATGTATGTCTATACATATATATATATATATAAGATGTATAAGGGCTTCCCTGGTGGCTCAGATGGCAAAGCATCTGCCTATAATGTGGGAGACCCAGGTTCGATCCCTGGGTCGGGAAGATCCCCTGGAGAAGGAAATGGCAACCTACTTCAGCATTCTTGCTTGGAGAATTCCATGGATTGAGGAGACTGGTAGGCTACAGTCCATGGGGTTGCAAAGAGTCGGACACGACTGAGTGACTTCACTTCACTTCAAGATGTATATATATGATAGGTACATAAGCATTCATAGTCAAATGTTGTTCCTATTATTATTTTGAACAAGCTATTAGATCACTTAAGAAAAATGAAAAGTTTTTATAAAAAGTCTTATCATTATTCCTTCTTTGATGCTATTTCTTGTTTTATGTAGAGCTGTTTCTGATCTATGTCAGTTTTCTTCTTTTCAAAGAACTTTTAACTTTTCTTCCAAGGCAGGTGTGCAGGCAACACATCCCCTCAGTTTTGTTTGTCTAAGAAAGTCTATTTCTCAGTCATCTGAAGGGTAATTCTTCAGAGTACAGAATTCTAGGTTGGTAGTTTTTTCCTCTCAAAACTTTTAATGTTTAACTCCACTCTCTTCTTGCTTGTATGGTTTCTGTGAAGAAGTGAGATTGAGTCTTGTCTCTGATCCTCCTTAGGTAAGGTGTTTTTCTTCTCTGTTTCTTTCAGTAATTTTTCTTTACCTTTGCTTTTCAATAATTTGAAAATATATGCTCAGCTGTAGTTTTTCTGAGACATTCATCTTGCTTGGTGTTCTCTGAGCTTCCTGGATCTGTGACTTGATATCTGGCATTTGGGGGAAATTCTGTTATTGTTTCAGATATTTTTTCTGTTCCTTTTTCTCTTCTCCTTCTGGCATTTGTGTTACTCAGTTATACATTTTGTAGCTGTCCAGAGACCTCAGATATTCTGTTCTGGGTGGTTTTTTTTTTTTTTCCTTCAGTTTTTGTTCTCTTTGCTTTTCAGTTTTGGGGATTTCTATTGAAATAGCCTCAAGCTCAAAGATTCTTTTCTCAGCTGTGTCCAGTCTACTACTAATAAGCCCATCAAAGGCATTCTTCATTTCCATGTTTTTTTTCATTTTTAGAATTTCTTTTGAGTTCTCTCTCAGGATTTCCATCTCTCTGCTTACATTGTCTATCTGTTCTTGCATGCTATTTTATCCATTAGTGCCCTAACCATATTAATCTCACATACATATACATGTCCTAAGTCATATATACATACATGTTTTAAATTTCTTGTTTGACTCAATAAGTCAACTGACTTTATTAGCAAGATATTTGAGAAGATAAGTTCAAATAGAATTTATCTTCCTTGGAATCCAGCTATAAAAAGCATAATCTAAAATGTTCTGTTGTTTGATCTTTAGTTTCTGTCTGAACTGACTCTCCATGTCAGCCTATTTTCTTTAGTGATGAGCAAGAAATTCCATTTACCATGGCTTTCCATACTCTGTCCTATGGCTTTTGTTTTCATTCAACATGTTATTTATTTGTCATGAAATAACATGCTATTTGGGGCTGATTAGAGCTTGCAGTGTTTACATTTATTCCCAATTATATAAATTAGAGGGCTTCCCAGGTAGCTGTGTGGTAAAGAATCCTCCTGCCAATGCAGGACACGCAGGTTCAATCCCTGGGTTGGGAAGATCCCCTGGAGAAGGAAATGACAACCTGCCCCAGTATTCTTGCCTGGGAAATCACATGGACATTTTTTTTTTCAGTTTATTTGTTCTCTACTTTACAAGATGAGTAATTTCTATTTCCTAGTGCAATGAGTTTTTCTTTTGTATCTCTATTGTGTTTATGAGCCCAACCACTGGAGTTTTTTCTTTTTTTCTCTATAATTGTATTTCTCATGTTTAAAATTTTCATTTTGGTTCTTCTTTTTATATTTATTAGTTTGCTAAGACTTTCTACTTTTCATTTGTTTCAAGCATGTTCACTGGAGCATTTCATTATATCTTTGTCAGATAATTCCAGGATCTGTGTCTTCATGATGCTGGCACCTGCTAATTTTCTTTTCATCATCCAAGCTGATATTTTCCTGGATGTTGATAACGATATTTATTTCTTTTAAATTAATTGACATTTGCTTTACAATATTAGTTTGATCTCTGCCATACATCAACATGAATTAGCCATAGGTGTACACATGTTCTCTCCCTCTTGAACCTCCCTTTCACCTCCCACCCTTGGGACACTTCTTATTTGCTGTCCAAGGGGTAAAATTCTATGTTTCCCTTTAAACCACTACTAGGGCACCCCAGTTGTGAGGAGGAAGGTCATCCAATTGCTGCTCCCTTTGTGGCTTCCACTGACAGCATGGCGGTTGAGGGTTTAGTGACCTCTGGGCAGTGTTGAATGTTCTGGTTTCCACCCAGGCTCTTTGACACTATGTTGGGGAGTGGGGTGGAGAGGTTTCTTGTTGCTATTGGTTGGATGTGAAAGTCAGGCTCCTTAACTGTTCTTGTGTGTGTCTGTGTGTGTGTGTCTGTGTCTGTGTCTTGCTAGGGGAAATTTCATTAGTACCGGGCAGGGAAGACATTTCCAGGTCCACTGAGATGTGTCTGATGCCACAGGAGGTATGCCTCGTTACAGCTGGGTAATGGTGGGAGTCTGCCTTCCTCATTCAGCCCTGGCTGGCAGAGGTCAGGTTTTTAGCACACTTTTTCCTGGTATTGGTCAGGGTCAGGCTGTTATTGTCTGAAGATTTCCTGCTTGATAGATTTTCCCTTTCCTGGTCCTTTGGCTAGAGAGAGTAGCCTTTTATTTATTTTAAATTTATTTTGTCTGTGCTGGTATGCTGGGATACATGAGGCAGAAAGGAACCCCAGAGATATAATTGCCCTGATGTTGTTCAATTGACAATTTTCCAAGACAGGACTTTTTTTAATATCCTTTTCAACTTAGAGTGTTTTTTCAGCACTTATATGATACTGTGTGTGTGTATATATATATATATACACACACATAGATGTGAGAGTTAGACCATGAAGAAGGCTGAGCAATAAAGAATTGATTCTTTCAAATTAGTGTGCTAGAGAAGACTCTTGGAAGTCTCTTGACTGCAAAGAGATCAATCCAGTCAATCTTAAAATAAATAAACCCTAAATATTCAATAAAGGCTTCAGTTCAGTTCAGTTCAGTCGCTCAGTAGTGTCCGACTCTTTGCCACCCCATGAATCGCAGCACACCAGGCCTCCCTGTCCATCACCATCTCCCGGAGTTCACTCAGACTCACGTTCATCGAGTCCGTGATGCCATCCAGCCATTTCATCCTCTGTCGTCCCCTTCTCCTCCTGCCCCCAATCCTTCCCAGCATCAGAGTCTTTTCCAATGAGTCAACTCTTCGCATGAGGTGGCCAAAGTACTGGAGTTTCAGCTTTAGCATCATTCCTTCCAAAGAACACCCAGCACTGATCTCCTTTAGAATGGACTGGCTGGATCTCCTTGCAGTCCAAGGGACTCTCAAGAGTCTTCTCCAACACCATAGTTCAAAAGTATCAATTCTTCAGCGCTCAGCTTTCTTCACAGTCCAACTCTCGCATCCATACATGACCACTGGAAAAACCACAGACTTGACTAGATGGAACATTAAGGTTAGATACTCAAATTTTATTGGGAAACTGAATTATATAAAGAAACGACAAACTAGATTGTAATAAGGTCATGTTATTTGAAGAGAGTTAAGTGGGTAGACATGAATAGTCCTGTACTGAGCCTAGAAAAAGAGGGTTAAAGAATAATCACATTGGTATTTATCCAGGAATGTTGAAAGAATGGTAGAGAAGGCATTTCAAACTCTTCCAGAATCTGAGACACATACCCCTAAACACCTTTTCCCTGATTTCTGCGTAACAAGTACTTTTCATTAAGTTTGATGTTGTTAGATGTGTATACATTAGGATTGTTAGGTCTTCTTGGAGTAGTGACCCCTTGTTGGTTATACTGTGTCCTTTATCCCTGATAACTTTCTTGCTTTGAAATCTGCTGATGAAAATTAATAGAGCCACTCCTTTCTTTTGATTAGTGTTAGAATGGTATAATCTTCTCTGTTCATGTATTTTTAATCTACCTCTGTCTTTATACTTAGTGCGTTTCTTGTAGACAACCACTTGTCTTTTTATCTACTTTGGCAATCTTTATCTTTTAATTAGTGCATGTAGACTATTGACATTCAAAGGGATTATTGATATGGTTGGATTAATATCTGTTTTATTTGATACTGTTTTCAATTTGTTGCCCATGTTCCTTGAGGTTATTTATCTTCCACTTTTTCTGCCTTTTGCAATTTCAACTGAGCATTTCATACGATTCCATTTTCTCTTTCTTGGGATATCAGTTATAGTTTTCTTTCTTTTGTTTTTTTAGTGGTTGCACCAAAGTCAGAATACACATTTACAACTAACACAAGCTCATTTTCAAATAACACTATACAATTTCTTGGGTCATGTGAATGACTAATAATAAGGAAATAATCCTAATTCCTCCCTGTCCCTTGTATCACTGATGTCACTCATTTCACGTATTACATGAGCATATTACATACACACACACACACGTGTATGTATGTCTATACATATATATATATATATAAGATGTATAAGGGCTTCCCTGGTGGCTCAGATGGCAAAGCATCTGCCTATAATGTGGGAGACCCAGGTTCGATCCCTGGGTCGGGAAGATCCCCTGGAGAAGGAAATGGCAACCTACTTCAGCATTCTTGCTTGGAGAATTCCATGGATTGAGGAGACTGGTAGGCTACAGTCCATGGGGTTGCAAAGAGTCGGACACGACTGAGTGACTTCACTTCACTTCAAGATGTATATATATGATAGGTACATAAGCATTCATAGTCAAATGTTGTTCCTATTATTATTTTGAACAAGCTATTAGATCACTTAAGAAAAATGAAAAGTTTTTATAAAAAGTCTTATCATTATTCCTTCTTTGATGCTATTTCTTGTTTTATGTAGAGCTGTTTCTGATCTATGTCAGTTTTCTTCTTTTCAAAGAACTTTTAACTTTTCTTCCAAGGCAGGTGTGCAGGCAACACATCCCCTCAGTTTTGTTTGTCTAAGAAAGTCTATTTCTCAGTCATCTGAAGGGTAATTCTTCAGAGTACAGAATTCTAGGTTGGTAGTTTTTTCCTCTCAAAACTTTTAATGTTTAACTCCACTCTCTTCTTGCTTGTATGGTTTCTGTGAAGAAGTGAGATTGAGTCTTGTCTCTGATCCTCCTTAGGTAAGGTGTTTTTCTTCTCTGTTTCTTTCAGTAATTTTTCTTTACCTTTGCTTTTCAATAATTTGAAAATATATGCTCAGCTGTAGTTTTTCTGAGACATTCATCTTGCTTGGTGTTCTCTGAGCTTCCTGGATCTGTGACTTGATATCTGGCATTTGGGGGAAATTCTGTTATTGTTTCAGATATTTTTTCTGTTCCTTTTTCTCTTCTCCTTCTGGCATTTGTGTTACTCAGTTATACATTTTGTAGCTGTCCAGAGACCTCAGATATTCTGTTCTGGGTGGTTTTTTTTTTTTTTCCTTCAGTTTTTGTTCTCTTTGCTTTTCAGTTTTGGGGATTTCTATTGAAATAGCCTCAAGCTCAAAGATTCTTTTCTCAGCTGTGTCCAGTCTACTACTAATAAGCCCATCAAAGGCATTCTTCATTTCCATGTTTTTTTTCATTTTTAGAATTTCTTTTGAGTTCTCTCTCAGGATTTCCATCTCTCTGCTTACATTGTCTATCTGTTCTTGCATGCTATTTTATCCATTAGTGCCCTAACCATATTAATCTCACATACATATACATGTCCTAAGTCATATATACATACATGTTTTAAATTTCTTGTTTGACTCAATAAGTCAACTGACTTTATTAGCAAGATATTTGAGAAGATAAGTTCAAATAGAATTTATCTTCCTTGGAATCCAGCTATAAAAAGCATAATCTAAAATGTTCTGTTGTTTGATCTTTAGTTTCTGTCTGAACTGACTCTCCATGTCAGCCTATTTTCTTTAGTGATGAGCAAGAAATTCCATTTACCATGGCTTTCCATACTCTGTCCTATGGCTTTTGTTTTCATTCAACATGTTATTTATTTGTCATGAAATAACATGCTATTTGGGGCTGATTAGAGCTTGCAGTGTTTACATTTATTCCCAATTATATAAATTAGAGGGCTTCCCAGGTAGCTGTGTGGTAAAGAATCCTCCTGCCAATGCAGGACACGCAGGTTCAATCCCTGGGTTGGGAAGATCCCCTGGAGAAGGAAATGACAACCTGCCCCAGTATTCTTGCCTGGGAAATCACATGGACAGAGAAGCCAAGTGCGTTACAGTCCATGGGGTCACAAAGAGTCAGACATGACTTAGTGACTAAAAAACATTAGAAGTATTATAGCAAATCACCATTCAGTTCAGTTGCTCAGTCGTGTCCAACTCTTTGCGACCCCATGAATTGCAGCACGCCAGGCCTCCCTGTCCATTACCATCTCCCGGAGTTCACTCAGACTCACGTTCATCGAGTCCGTGATGCCATCCAGCCATCTCATCCTCTGTCGTCCCCTTCTCCTCCTGCCCCCAATCCTTCCCAGCATCAGAGTCTTTTCCAATGAGTCAACTCTTCGCATGAGGTTCGAGTTTCAGCTTCAGCATCATTCCTTCCAAAGAAATCCCAGGGCTGATCTCCTTCAGAATGGACTGGTTGGATCTCCTTGCAGTCCAAGGGACTCTCAAGAGTCTTCTCCAACACCACAGTTCAAAAGCATCAATTCTTTGGCACTCAGCCTTCTTCACAGTCCAACTCTCTTATCCATACATGACCACAGGAAAAACCATAGCCTTGACTAGACGGACCTTAGTCGGCAAAATAATGTCTCTGCTTTTGAATATACCATCTAGGTTGGTCACAACTTTTCTGCTAAGGAGTAAGCATCTTTTAATTTCATGGCTGCAGTCAGCATCTGCAGTGATTTTGGAGCTCCAAAAAATAAAGTCTGACACTGTTTCCACTGTTTTCCCATCTATTTCCCATGAAGTGATGGGACCGGATGCCATGGTCTTCATTTTTTGAATGTTGAGCTGTAAGCCAACTTTTCGCTTTCCTCTTTCACTTTCATCAAGAGGCTTTTTAATCCCTCTTCACTTTCTGCCATAAGGGTGGTGTCGTCTGCATATCTGAGGTTATTGATATTTCTCCCAGCAATCTTGATTCCAGCTTGTGTTTCTTCCAGACCAGCGTTTCTCATGATGTACTCTGCATATAAGTTAAATAAGCAGGGAGACAATATACAGCCTTGATGTACTCCTTTTCCTATTTGGAACCAGTCTGTTGTTCCATGTGCAGTTCTAACTGTTGCTTCCTGACCTGCATACAGATTTCTCAAGAGGCAGGTTAGATGGTCTGGTATTCCCATCTCTCTCAGAATTTTCCACAGTTTATAGCAGCTTGCTATAAAGGTTAGCACTGGGATTCGAACTCCTGACCTCTGGACCCTAGCCTGCCTGCCTGCCTAACTGCTAGGCTACCGCGGCTCGCTAAATCACCATTATGGAACTATAAACCTCTTAAGCATCCTATAACAAAAACAAAAAATGCTGAACTTAAAATCATAGTAACAACTGTACCAGGCTTACCATGAGGCCTGGAGTGACAACCTGAGGGAGGAGCACGTGCAGGAAAGATTCAGCCAGACACACAAGAGAGGATTTTTGCTGCAGTGCTAGCTGGATGTGTGTGTGCAAGACCCTTCAACCAACACTCTATTTCCTCACTGATAGCAATGTTAACAATTCCTATCTCAGAGACTGGTGTAAGGGTTACATAACATGACGTATGCCAAATGTATGGCACAGGGCCTTGCAGGATGAAATGAGTGAAGTCTTATTGTAGGGCCCATCTAGTATTCTCAGATCCTTCTAGTATTCTCAGGCCTTGACCTCTATGGATGGGGCTAAAGCATCCCAGATTCCCACCCAGAGCTCCATTACCGTTTAGCTCAGGTACATTCCAGTATAAACAACGGAGAAGGAAGCCTCTACGGACAATAGTATAAAATAAGGAACAGGACGGTTGACTGTCACAATGGAACAATTCTGAACTTCTTGTTAAAACGCTACCTGTGTCCAAATTAACTTACAGGAAACTTGAGAGATACCACAATGTAAATTGCTTGATTGCACCTTCAGCTATTTGCCAGTGTCTAATGCTTTCCAGAGAGAGAGAGAGAGAGCCTAATAGCCACTTTCCACAGCAGTAAGTCCTCATAAAGCATGCTCATGGCTCAGGAGGCTCTAGCTGACCAAGGGAGCAGATTGTCATGCTGGTGGCTCATCACTAGCAGTTATGAGCCTAGTGCCTGGCCTTGTACTTTGCATGCATCATCTCATTCAGACTCATAACAACCCCAGGAATGACGAACCATTTCCTGCTGATTTTATAGATGAGGAAACAGGCTGGGAAGGTTAAGTACAATTGATAGGAGGAGGTGAGTGAAATTGGCAGTTGAACATGGAGGGTGCTGGGAGGTTCTACTTTTTTCTAGAAAGGGTATCGTATTGCCAGTGGGGACCAACATAGCCTGGCACTGAGCAATCAGTCATCATTCCTGTTAGTACTGGTTACCAGAGAGCAGGGTATCTGGGTGCCCGGGGCAGAGGAGCAGACTTCCTTCCGTCTTGTCCCTCCCATGCTCCTACTTTGGTCAGACTCTCGTTCTCTCTCCCTTGGAGTGTTAGCCACTCCCTGCCTGTTCTCCCAGCTTCAGCCCTCAATTCCTCATCCTGGCAAAGTCCTGACTGTTGGAGTCCAACCTACTTTTTCCACTTTGTGCCCTGGTTCTTGTCAGTGTGATCTCTTCCCAGCCTCAACAGTGTAATTCTGAGACAGACTGGGACCTGTGAAGAAAAGGCCAAAACCCAACTGCCACTCTTGAGGTGCAGGGAGCAAAAGCAGGGGACTGAGCATGCACCCTGCACACAGCATCATCAAGCGGATGGGCAGACCACCTAAGCCAGCCCTGAAGCCTGAACCACCGAGGGGCCGCTACGCTCACCCCATTTAAGAGACTGGCCCAAAGCAACCCCCCACCCGCCGCCACTCCTCATCAGGGAGAAAGCAAGGGAAACTGTTGTTCTCACGCCCTCCTGCTGTAATTGAGTCCCAATAAAGCCTTGCCTGAAGTCCTTGTCTGGACACCCCTGAGCAGCTTAACAATAAGAAACCAAGAACCCAGGTTGGTTAACACTTCCAGTTCTTGCTTTCAATTCTCCTCTGGCCCTAAATCCTATCCACACAAAAACCTCATCTCTTCCACCCAGCCTTTCCAAGCTCTCTGAGGCCATAGCATGGTGCTTTTCCTTCTGATTGGGCAGAACTTTTCTGGTGTAACATGTACACGTGACATCTAAGCAATTCGGGGTTGTTCGTGGTAATTGTTTTAGTGTTTTGTATTTGTGGTGAGGTTGTTGAACTCAAGGGACCAGATTCAGCACAGTGCGTGCAAGACCCATAGGAGGCTCTGGCCTGGCAGAGACATTGGAAAAAAAAAAAAAAAGATTACACTTGCATGTTGACAGCACATGAATTTCTTTAGCTAGAAACTATCATAAGCAAGAATAACTAAAATAGGAAGCTGCTGGTTGTTCTTTCTTTGAGTCACATAATAAATCACAACATTATTTGCTGAGCTTTCGTGCTGCTAGCTCTGGGCACGGAAATCGCTAGGCTATGGCTCTGAAAGCCAAGGTCTACCAGGTTGAGAATGAGACGGATCAGAGTCCTGGCTCCGACCCTTACTGGGTGACTTCACCAAATTCCCTAACCTCTTTGGCTCTTCCTGTTGTCATCTGGGAAGAAGTACCCTTTCCTCCTAGAGTTGTTATAAGGAATACTGAGAGGTTGTGTATAACATGAGTAAGATTATAACCAAGCCATCAGAGATTGTGTGATGAATCAAATTGACAAGTTTCCATGAAATACGTTGGGGACCTGGGACTGGGGTCTGTAGGGACATGGTGAGGAGACACAGGGAAGGACTAGAGTGGGCTGGACTGAGGCCAGGTGCTTAGCCACTTTGCCGAGAGTGGCTCTGCGTTCCAGGTGCGGGAACCGGGTGATGGGGAGCTGGTTGCCCCCAGACAGGGAAATGCGCCCCTTCTTCCCAGAGATCGCCCTTGTCTGACCTCAGCCGCAGGGTGAGACTCTACCTGTCTCACGCAGGTGATCACTGATCAGGCCCTCAGTCACTCCTGAGTGGCCTCTCCTCAGCCCTCATGTTCCCAGCCGGGCAGCCCTGAGAGAGCCTCTCATTGGCCAAAACCTGGCAGAGAGCAGGCATTCAGAACATACTGGCTTTTATTGGACATTCCCAAGTACATACTTTCCAAGAATAAAAGAAGAAAGACTTCTTTCTAGACTGACTTGTTAACTAGCAAATGGACAATTAAGATGATGCAAGAAAGTCATTGGCAAAGGTCCAGGAAGCTGCTTTTCTTGAACTCCTCACAGAGGTGCAGTGGGTTACATTTTTGGACAGCCATTACGTAGCTCAGGGCAGATGGAAGAACAACAAGTACAAAAGAGAACTTGATTTGAGCAAGACTTTTGACTTTGTTTAGCCACTGTTTACTGGATACCATAGTAGCGCGCCTTGTCCTGCTGTGGTGTGTGAGGTGCCTCGTTCGTTAGCCAGTAAGGGTGAACGGAAATATTTGAGAGTAAAAGCCTAATCATTTTAAGACACATCAAAACAAAAGCAAGGAGGGAAACAATCTGGCTCTCACAGTTGATGAGAATTCAGCATCTCTGATGAAGCTGGTGCTGTCAGCAGGGGGAGAGCAGGGCCCCGAGAGAGCAGAGGGCCTGTTGCCGACATTGGACTGACCCTACGAGGAGGCAGCTTCTTGGTCGCCGGCCTCCCTGTTGATTGAAGCAGCAGCAGGGGCCTGCGTCTGGTTTACCCAAGTAGAGGAACGGAGCGTTCCCTGTTGAGCAGAACAGCAGCTGACCTGGCTCCCAGCAGAGGCGGCTCAGGGCAGTCTAGCCGTGGGCAAGAGCAGAGGCTGATGGGGCTCCACCACCCACCAGGGCGCCCAGTGTTAACACCTGTATCCTCCCTTTAATAATAATACCACCACATAAGAAAGAGGTGTTTCTCTCCCTTATTTTGAGACTGTTAATACCTCCCGGTTGTACTTCTAAAAATAAATAATTGTGGTGGCACAAGCAGAAATCTTGCAAGAAATCTATTATGTTTTTGCAGCTCCATCATTCCTTACCAGCACACAGAAGTCTTAAAAGTGGCCTGCCTTTTCCCCTCCTTCCTCATTTTTTGTTTCCATCCCATCTTTCTTTTCTCTATTCTTTTGTGTCTTCTTTTTCTCCTCTCTTTCCCCTCTTTTCTTAAAAATCAAAGATGATCAAGATCTTGTAAGGAGTTCAGAAGTTGGACTCTGCCAGGGTTGGGTTAATTCAGCAGCACAAGGAAATCACTAAGGATCTAGGTTCTTTCCATCTTTTCCCTCTGTTCTCGGAGACAGCTTTACTTCCAGGCCAGCTTCCTTCTTTGTCATAAAATGGGACCTTCTGTTTTAGGCTGCTAAAGAGATGAGTGGAGAAAAAAGGTCCAAAGACTACGGGGATACTTCCCTGGTGCTCCAGTGGTTAAGTATCCACCTGCTAATGCAGGGACATGGGTTTGATCCCTGACTACACATGCTGAGGGGCAGCTAAAGCCCCTGAACCACAGCTACTGAAACCGTGCACCCTAGAGTCTATCTGACAAAAGAGAAGTCACTGCCAGGTGAAGCCCGCACACAGCAACGAAGAGCAGCCCCTGCTCACCGCAGCTAGAGAAAGCCTGCACACAGCAACAAAACCCCGGCACGTCCAACAAACAAATAAACATTAAAAAAAAAAAGACTATCGGGAGTGTAGGGACTATGGCGCATTGGAGCAAACGACCTTGCCGAAGGCTTTCAAATACAGAACAATTTCCTTCCTGTTGCTTCAAAATACTTTGTTGTTAGAGGGAGGAAAAGGGTATCCTGGATGTTCTGAAGTAACTGCTTTGTGAGTAAATATATTGTTGCAAGCAGTCAAAACACTGCTATTGCTCCAGTTCTGCAGAGGTCAGCACTGAGCTGCAGGGACAGGAGACCGGCCAGAGATCAAATACGTGTGAAGCGTCCTCGGTCCTTGCCTCTCTGCCACGCCACAGCTGCTGGGAACCCTGTGGCTGCCCACCTACAAGCTTGGTTTCCTCCTCCTCATCCCGAGCTTCCTCGGAGTTTTGGGATGCTGTCTTCTCCTTTTGTGCCCTCTTACCACTTGGCACAGATGCTCACATTCTGGACAGCACCCCGTCCACCACATTCATAGCATGAAGTTGCACACTCACAGCCTAGTGTGCATCAAAGATGGATCCTCTCATCTTCCTCTCCTAACCCAGTTTCTCGTTTCCAATGGTTCTCAACATAGGTCCTGCAAACGAGTAGCATCAGCAGCACCTGGACCTTGTAAGAAATGTACATTTTTAGGTCCCATCCCAAAACTGCTGAATCAGAAACTCTGGGCGATGGGACCCAGCAATTTAAGTCTTAACCAGCCCTCCAGGGGATTCTTATGCCTTTGGATGTTTGAAAGCCACTGTCCTAAAGCCTCTGCGGTGTTTAGAGACCAACAACCTAAACGTTGGTTTTTAACCCTGGCTACACATTTGTGTCATCTAAGAGGCTTAGTGCCCCAAACCCTGACTGCTCCCATGCATATGGGATTGGTCTGGTGTGTAGCCCAGGCTTTGAAATTTTTAAAAGTTCCTTGGATGATTCTGAACTGCAGCCAAGTTTGAGAATCACTGATCTAAACAAATATGAAGGCAGACAACATACTGTAAATGAGTAGACAGCCAAAAGTGAGACAACTGACAAAATAAGGGGGGAAAAAGGTTAATATGAGAGGTTAGACTGTCATTCCAGACCCAAAGAAAGGCAGTGTCAAAGAATGCTCAAACTACTGCACAACTGCATTCATCTCACATGCTAGTCAAGTAATGCTCAAAATTCTCCAAGCCAGGCTTCAGCAATACATGAACCGTGAACTTCCAGATGTTCAAGCTGGTTTTAGAAAAGGCAGAGGAACCAGAGATCAAATTGCCAACATCCACTGGATCACCGAAAAAGCAAGAGAGTTCCAGAAAAACATCTATTTCTGCTTTATTGACTATGCCAAAGCCTTTGACTGTGTGGATCACAATAAACTGTGGAAAATTCTGAAAGAGATGGGAATACCAGACCACCTGAGCTACCTCTTGAGAAACCTATATGTAGGTCAGGAAGCAACAGTTAGAACTGGACATGGAACAACAGACTGGTTCCAAATAGGAAAAAGAGTACATCAAGGCTGTATATTGTCACCCTGCTTATTTAACTTCTATGCAGAGTACATCCTGAGAAGTGCTGGGCTGGAGGAAGCACAAGCTGGAATCAAGATTGCTGGGAGAAATATCAATAGCCTCAGGTATGCAGATGACACCACCCTTTATGACAGAAAGTGAAGAGGAACTAAAGAGCTTCTTGATGAAAAAAGAGGAGAGTGAAAAAGTTGGCTTAAATTTCAACATTCAGAAAACAAAGATCATGGCACCTGGTCCCATCACTTCTTGGGAAATAGATGGGGAAACAGTGGAAACAGTGGCTGACTTCATTTTTTTGGGCTCCAAAATCACTGCAGATGGTGACTGTAGCCATGAAATTAAAAGACGCTTACTCCTTGGAAGGAAAATTATGACCAACCTAGACAGCAAATTAAAAAGCAGAGACATTACTTTGCCAACAAATGTCCATCTAGTCAAGGTTATGGCTTTTCCAATAGTCATGTATGGATGTGTGAGTTGGACTATAAAGAAAGCTGAGTGCCAAAGAATTGATGCTTTTGAACTGTGGTGTGGGAGAAGACTCTTGAGAGTCCCTTGGACTGCAAGGCGATCTAACCAGTCCATCCTAAAGGAGATCAGTCCTCAGTGTTCATTGGAAGGACTGATGCTGAAGCTGAAACTCCAATACTTTGGCCACCTGATGTGAAGAGCTGACTCATTTGAAAAGATTCTGTTGCTGGGAAAGATTGAAGGCGGGAGGAGAAGGGGATGACAGAGGATGAGATGGTTGGATGGCATCACTGACTCAATGGACATGAGTTTGAGTAAACTCCGGGATTTGGTGATGGACAGGGAAGCCTGGCGTGCTGCAGCCCATGGGGTCGCAAAGAGTAGGACACGACTGAGCGACTGAACTGAACTGAGAAGTATAAACACAGATGATCTGTTTTAGACACTATGACAGATAACCCACTCCTACGATTTAAATTAGGCTGAAAAGCTCATTACCTCTTTTGGGAACGAGTATATACTGATGGGTTTCTAACTTTATGTAGAACATGAAAACTTCTCTTTACTGCTTCAAAACACACAGCTCACTATGTTATAAGACACGTCCATCATTTAATACGTTCTGTCACTGCCCTTTTCCTTTTTCACAGTTTGGATGGCAGGGACTTGAGCTTGAACTGCCAACAGAAAACGTCAAGTTATCATCAGATGTCTGACGGCCCTCTGTGAGTCCCTTTAGAGCAGAAGGCCCTCCTGCTGGAAGTAAGCTCAAAGAACAAAAGGCATCCATGGATGATTCTAACCAGAGGAAACACGAAAACAAGCCTCTTCTTAAAGGAGAAACATGGAACCAGAAATGAGTCTTCCTTTAAGGGTCTGGGAATTTTAATTTAGTAAAACTAAGGAATCACAGAAAATTTGTCACCCAAGTAAGTTCATGAATTATCTTGATTTAGAAAGAGACATAGAAAGTAATTATGTCACAGCAAGTTAGGCTAGAATCAAAGGTTTCAATTCAAACTGCATTAGGTCATACTCTCTAAACTTTTTGGTAGGCTGTCTATACCAAAGATCCAGGTAGCTATGACCACAATGCAAAGTACAGTCATTTAATCTCTTTCAACATAGAAATCCCAATCCTGTATTTGTGTGGTTAAGATCTGCTAACACGTCACTGAGGTTGCACAAGGTCATAAAACATGGCTTCTGTAGAACTCGGTGGTCAGTAGAGGTCCACTGATTGTACTTATTGTTTGTACTTACTGATAATTGCTTAAGAAGTAAGAAACTCACAGTGAATCTCCAGGTTTTTCTTCCATGCCTAATGGAAAAAGGACTCCGTTTTCATGTTAATATCTCAGAATAGTTTCCGTCAATAAAAAACAGCAACTTGTCTTTCTTCTGCAACAGCTCAATATACATGTTAACAGTTTCCAAGCCTTAACTGTATGAACAACTTGGTTTTGACAGTTAGGCAATAACAAAGGAAATTCAATAACTGTTATTTTCGCTTGAGCCTGGGCTATGGGCAAATCAGACCAAAATGAATTCAAAGTTCAGTGTGCACCAGGCACTGTCCTCATATTCTGATTTAGGCAGTTTGGGGGTGGTGTTCAGAAGTCATCACTGAACAAGCAACAGGTGGGTAAAATACAGATCTTAATAATCAACAATGATAAAGTAGTTTCCTTCAGGTTTTTCTCTACTTGCCAGTTTGTCTATAATGAATATACCTGGTTTATTTTTTCATTTAGTTTACTAAGGTTTATAAGATACTTCTCAGTTCACTATGACTTAACTAGGCAAATACCTCTTCCTTATTCTCCCCTTCACCTCTAATCCCACTCTCTGTAATTGATTCCAACTCTCCCTAACGCTGACAGTTCTTCCTAGTGCTGGCTCTGCTCATGGGGCTTTAGAGACATGAGCTAAGGTGAGCCACACAACTCTCTGAGGTAGGCTTGTCAGTGTGATCATTTTACAGAAGAGGAAACTGAGGAAGAAGGTTAAGTCACTTTCTCAAGATCACGCAGCTAGTAAGTGGTCCAGTGCTGGAATTCTGAATTCTTATGCTCTGTATACGTACACAATCTCTGTAATACTGCCCAGATGCTCTTTGGCACTGCCTCACCAGTTTGATAGGTTTGATGAGACAGCTCTTCCATGATTTACCTTGAAATTCTCTACTAACTGAGGTTGAACATCTTTTCATAGATTAGCCACATAGGCCTCCTTCTATAAACTGTTTATCCATACCCTTTAGCATATTTCCCTACTGAATACATTTTCTTAATAATTTGCAAAAAAACCCAATCCATGTATATTCTTGATATGAATCCTTTGTTTTATAAACTCCAAATATTTTCTCACAATCTATTACCTTATTTGCAGCTAATATGACAATGGAATCATACTGGACAAACTATTAGAATTAGATAAGGGATTTCAATAAGGTTGCTGGATGTTAAGTGTCAACATAAAAATAGGATTCCAACAGATAGATAACTCATAGCAGAAACAAAAACTAGTTTACCTAGGAATAAACAAGAGGTAGGAAACTAGGAGGGAGAAAACTATGAAACTTTATTGAGGGACATTAAAAACCCTAAATAAAACAGAGAGACAGTTCATATTCATAGATGAGATGAATAAGCTTTTCAAACTGTTAATTCTCAAATCAATCTACAAATTCAAAGCAAATCCAAAAAAAATATTAACAGTGTTTTCACTGAACCTGACACACTGACTATAGAATTCATAGGGAGGATGAAAAAGTCACAAAGAGCCAAGGCGAATATGAAGAACAATGCAATTACCTCACCAGACATCAAGACTTACACAGCTATCCAGGAATGAAGACAATGTGGTACTGGCTCAGGGAGCAACCACTAACGAAACGAGGAGGGAACCCGGAAACTTAGCACGCTCACACGGAGAACGAGGTGCTGTGTGAGGCAAGGACAGGCTCACCCCAGAAGAGAATAGGCACTCTCTTTTGGTTCTAGCACAGTGTCAGTGAAAAAGTTCAAAAGCCATCAAAAAAGTGAGAAAATAGTTGAAAATTGGGTTATGGTTTCACTGGGCATTCAGTCCCATCTGGAGGTTTCCCAAGCTTCTTAGAAGCAAACTCATGGAATTCTAAGAAAGGGCCGAGCAAACACCCCAGCTGATAACTTACAGGAGACTTCAACATATGTTTCGGTACTTCTTCTAATTTAAGGTTCCCTAGGCTGGATGGTGGATTCTGTTCTCAGAAATGGTGAGAAGTGAAAGTGTCATGGTTTGGAATTTATGAAATACAGTATTAGCAAACAGGGCCTCTATGGAGACTGCTCATATAACATACTTGGAGTGGGGAGATAATGTCGGAAATATTATACCCTTGACCTCTTTTCCCCAAGGCCCCATCTGTCAGCATGCCGCACATCCTTGATTTGGGATAGAGCAGAGCAACTGACGTTTACCCAGACAGAAGCTTCCCTGTACCAACAAAATCCTAGTCAGCTATTCTAGAAAGAGTGGGGAAAAAAAAATTAAAGCATTTCTTTAAAAGTTAATGATAAAAATGTAACTATGGAAACAAATTATTCCCACACAACCTATATTTTTAAGTAATTTATTCCAATAGAAATATTTCAGAAAACTGTACTTAAATTCAAGTTAGCTTATGCAAACACACTTAAGATCTCACGCTCACATTTGCATATTAAACAGAAATCAAAAGTGAGAGAGGAACCAGGCTGCACGTCACTCCAGGAGGTCATAGTGCAAATGAGTACTTCATCTTTAGTACCTCAAGTTAACCGCGATGAAGGAGACTAAAAATGGCTTGTGTTTTCCTGTATATTATCATTATTGGATATTCATCCCCACAGATGCCTTCATCTCCTTTAGATTACACTGTGAATGTGTTCCCCACTCCTCCCCACACATACATACTTCCGTCAGCTGTAAAACAATGGATCTGTCAATAATCAAGGTGTAGAAACTCTTGAGTCTAGTGACTTATTATTAGCTACTCTGTCAGATTTAGTAAGTCAATAATTATTGGACGATCTTCTGTGAACAGTTTTAATAGGTGCTATCTTCATGGGAAAATTGGTATTTGTTACCTGGTATCTAAAGCATAGCTAATTATGAAATTTTCTACTTGTCTATTAAAAAAAAAAAAGCTCAATCCAAAAGCATTCCTTTCATTATGTATTCCTTCAATCCCATCACCACTTTGCAGTCCAGATGACTAGAATCAAACTTTAAATCATACTAATAACCTTCAAGGACCAGTTAATCCCTTAATTTGGCTTTAAAGACTAAATTACTTGCCTCCTCTAGAACGTACTAGCCCTTTACAAAACGTGAAGAGAGCATTTTGACTCAGCTGAACAACAGTATCTCCAGATCTTGCAGTAATCTCAGAGAAGCAAAATGGTTCCGCACTGAGAAAGCTAGCTTAGTCTCTCAGCTTCTAATTTATAGCTTGTCGTCGTTTTCACCGGCAGTATCTTCAAGTAAACACTAACCGGTAGGTGAGGAGACTGCTTGTTGTTCTGAGTCCTGTTTAACTGCAAGAATGTACGGAACTAGATCTCACTTCTGGGCCAAAGAACTCTCATTTCAGGATTTTAGTAGCTTTTATAGAACCCAAACAAATCTTTCTGGCTGTACTATATTCTTTTAAGGATTTTCTGAAAGGACTGATAATTAAATCTATGCTCAAAACAACAATTTCAACAACACAAAATAAAAATAAACTCAGCTGGATGGATGTTCTTCAAAGTTGCTCTTAGGCGTGTTCATCTAAAGGCTGATTTGGAGGGATTATTTTTAATCTTCTACCCAGGAAGAAGAGGAGCCGGGAAGGAGCTTGTCTGAAAAGACTCAAAGCCAAGGAGGAATGCGACAATAACCTAGGGCGATCTGCACGCATTTTCTTAGACTTACTGTGAGCAAGAGTAAGCTGGTGGAGAGAGGAATAGCACACACTCCTGAAATAAGAGGAGTAAGAGGACAAATGATTATTGTCACACTCGATGCCCTAAAGTTGGTCTTCAGATTGATAAGGCACTGAGCAAATTTTCCCCGCACTACAACTGGAGATACCAGTGTAATGAAAGCTTTCAGAAAGCTTAAAAGTTTGCTCACACAGATCTCTTTTGTTAGAATCCTCTAAATAGGGAAAGTCACCTTAGACACAAGCCATTTTTAAGGAAGCAAAACCAAAAAAGGTTAACTTCACACAGAAAATTATCATCATCAATGTGTTAAATAACAATGTTTGTTACAAGAAAACAGAATACTACTCTGGCTGTAAAATTATACATTTACTATGCTTGAAAGAAATAATATAAAAGAAGAGAGACAGAAAATAAAAGAAAACCCTAAAAGACCACTGAAGAAGTCAGACAAATCTCACCACTTGCTTTGTATCACCTATTCATGCACCAGCAGTCAAACTGTTCCACCAGGACACAGTCAAATTCATTTTCATTTTCAAAAAGGGATCCAATTATTTCAAAAGCCTTTGAGGCAGATGAGTTTAAAAAAAACTGATATTATCCTCTGTTAACAATACTGGTACCTCTTGTTTGCAAAAAAAGATAATATGGTGGTTTAAAAGAACATTGAAAAGGACCGTGTCTCAGAAAATGGGAAGGATATCAAGAGTGGATAGTTAATGGGTTAAATATACTATTATTGATTTTTAAACTAATACCAAGTGCTGTAGTTTTATTTTTAGCAGTAAAGTCATCTATAACTACAGATTTAACCTAGAAAAAAAAAAAGACTTCTGCTCAAATCATTTGGCCAAGTGAATTCTAGTAATCCTAAGAGAGCAATAGGCCAGGCTGCTCTTGGCGGGCCCTGGTTTCAACTAACATACAAGGTGTATACACTAGAGACTGTAAACATTTTTCCCTTCTGTAACAGTGCACATTGGGCTCCTTTATAAACCTTCTAGAAGAGGAATAAAGCCACTTACAGAAACTCTGCAGCTACAAACACCCTAAGTTCTTGACATACAGAAAGATACAATACCAAAACAGTCCATACAGAAGGTAGCACAACAGGCATACGGCATTTTCTGCACAGGAAAACATTTATCATTGAAGCATATGCCTGGGGAGGAAAAAATACTCAGACTCAAATTGTTTGGATCCCTTTTTGTAATGTTTACACAAATAATATTTACACAGTGAAGAAAATGTAATAGGAATGTGTGCTTGATTGGTTCTTTTAATTTTTACAGTTTGGAGGTTATGGTAAAAATAATGTCTCTGAAAAAAATAAGCAGGACTCACATACAGAGGGGCATGAGACCAAAATCAGAGCTCCTCAAGGTCATCATACAGTTTTTATAGTTGCATTTTAAAAACTGTTAGAGGTTACTTTTGCATGAAAAATAAGCTTCCATGTTCAAACAGTTAAATGAGATGTGCCTCAAATTGTATTTTGGTTGGTATTATACTGCTGTACCAGGCTGGATAATACAACAATCACTATGCTTATCAAAAACTAGCTTAAATTTAAATTATAATGGAATTTCTAATGAGTTTTTCTTGACTCAGAGAGAAAATGGGCTTAATGTTGGTGAAAATTTCAAGCTTGTGAGGCGCTAGTTTACAAATTTATTAAGGGTAGGCCTAATAAGAGAAGAAAATTTTCATCTTCTCACTAACACGATGCCTAAATATTTAATATTGTAGTATTTATTTTTGCCTGAATTATTATTAGGTCTCATTTGGTGAATTATAAGATCAAAAATTCACCCACACTATTTTAATTCACTTCTCCCACTGGTCTTATCTTTGCTTCAAATGCTAAAGTAGACTTAAAAAGCTATGAGCAAACTTTTGAATGGACAAATCTGAAGACAAGAAAACAATGGTGACTTCCGTTGCACAGTTCAGAGTTTTAGTCAGTCAGAGGCCACAAATCTATTTGTGGTCTAGTCACCAAATCTGAACACTGTTCTCACTCTGCACAAGCAGCCTTGTGTTTAGTGCTGAAAATATCAAACACGGCTTCCAGCTGAGCTCTCTCTTTGGCAAGACTGTGTGCTGTCGGGCTCTGACTTCCAGCTGCCCATCTTCAGCAATACGGTTAGCCTACCACTCAATCTACTTTAGCTTATTTATGACAAACAGACAAGGTAATAAAAAATCCACAGGGTTCTCATCCACAATGTGTTTTAAAAAGCACATACACTGTTAAAAACACTTATTTCTGAAGAGAAATAAACAAGTTAAGAAAATTAAAACAAAAGTCAGATGTGCAAGGTCTCAGAGTAATACTGCTCTGCTGGTTATGCAGACAGGGTCTTCTCCATGCCCAGCGTGGGCTGTGCTGGGAGATCTCAGCCATGTTCTTGTCCTCGCCAGCTCATGTCATTTTCCACAAAACCAGAAATAATGGTATTTCTAACTGTACTATGTGAGAAAAGTATTTGAACTCTTAATATACTTCCCAACAGAAAACAAAATTTAAAAATTTAGCAATCTGAGAAAGCTCTTCTACTTTCCAAATGGATATTCTTTTAGTTAATTATTCTAACAAGCAATATTTTCTATGTAAGTTTCATGGATTCAAGGATGAAACACTTATGATTAAAAAGGAAAAGGATAAAATTCCCCTAGAATACAATCTAAAAGTTTTTATGTGAGACCCAAAGTAATAGAAATCTATTAGAAGTTATCAGTCAAAAAGCACTTCTTACTCTGGGCCATAGGCGAAATTCATGCCGCGTCATGAGTTTACAACATCCAACACACGGCCTTTGTTCAAGTGCCTTTTTTTTTTTGGTTAAAACTCTAAGGCATTTCACCTTCAAATTTTCTTTTCCTCATTTTTTTAAACTCAACATTTATTTTGGAAGTTAAATGCATTATTGCATAAAAGAGCTCTCACAAAATTCTCTTGATCAACTATTAACAAAATATGGTTTCATGGTAAGGACCTATAGTAAATTTTGAGAAAAATGTTTGTGATAAAGGAAAGTTAAGTAGGAAGGAAAGTTTTGATACTCAAAATTTCCAGCCTCTCAATCTTTCACCTTTTCCCTTTGAAAATTATTTTGTATCCCTTATAATAAAATACATACATGCATACAAACACATGTAGGTTCTCTTTTAAACAAATGTGATCCTGAACTCATATTTAACAAAAATAATGAAAAAAATAAAAAAAATAACTGGCATTGTGCACATTTAACACTGTAAAAGAAAATATCCTAATAAAATACTAATACATCACCCTTGATGATAAAAATCACCTGTGAGTGACAGAAGGGATAATCCACTTAAACTTGAAAACAGTAGTTATTGTAAGATCGTCTTAGAAAAGTTTAGGTTGGGATTACAGTTCTCTACTAAGCAGATCTGTGGTCCAACAATGAATTCATGTAGAAGGCCAAACTTTAAACCCAGTTAAAAACAACCATGTTTTCTGGAGCCCACTTGAAAAAAGTGTCTGGCATATGAATACTCAGCCTTTATACCTCCAGCAGGAAATAATGTACCGCATACAGTACCAAATTTCAGAAGTTTAGTGTTAAAAAAAAAAATCTCCCCTATCCAAAACAAAACAACCCCTCAACCCAACCCAGTCCCAAACAAACCCCAACAACTCATATTATTAACATTTCTAATTCCTACATTCTTGCTTTGAGAAAGCGCATTGAGGCCGCTGACTCATGGAGGCTTAAGCAAACCTTTTGGCGAGGCGGCTGGTAGAACCCTACTAAGTTGAAACATCTTCACACTTCAGTTTAAAACCAGCTCCTGATGTGACCCATAAGAAATATGTTTTTCCTTTTAAAGTGTATCTAAAAAAAGGCGATTCCCCCCTCCAAAATTAGTACAAAGTTAAAAGAAATGCAAATTAGCTACGATCTATTCCAAGCACAGCACCGCCAGGAGATTCACACGCACTATTTGGTGTTTCGTGGTGGTTTTCCTTTCATTCTATTAAGGCAGTGGTTTCCACAGGTCAGTTCAGAGATAGGAAGCATGGTCCATGGCAGTTTGTTTTACAGCTCTGATGTGTTCCCTGGGAATATCTCACTTCGTTCCCTGAAATTAGTGCTTTTTTGGTTCAGGACTCCAGAGGCTGAGACGGAGCCTCTGGGCACTGCCTGGCACAGGATTGGTTTGTAGCTGGCACTCTTTCATCAGGTCCTCGCTTTCACTTAGGGTAACAGTTCACCTTGTTCTTTATCACATTTTTACTCAAAAGTCATCAAGTTTGTAGGAACCTAAAAAACATAAGCATTACAAACTGATAGTATTTGAAAGGTGTTCTTCAAAGTACTATTTCTTATCTCCCTTGTCATTTTAAGTAAGCCCAAAGGAATTTGATAGAAGGTACTGTAAATTGTTTACGAACAATGGATAAAATATACTAGAACATTTTTGAGAGAAAAACCACTGAGATAAGTTAATGCTCTTTCCAGTAAATTGAAATGTGGATGGTAAAATGGGCAGAGACAATACCTTTCTTGTCTGACACAGGGGAGCTCAGCAGACATTCGCTGAGTGAATAAATGAATCAATGAGGAAAGAGTAAGTATGGCTCTAGTAGGTGTGAGATTCCAGACACACCTGTCATCATTTATTTTCTCATTATATGTATTACAATGGATTCCTATGTGCAAATTTTAAAATTTTATAACAGACATTACTAAGAATTTCTTTGTGAAATCATCATGAAATGAGTAAAAAAGAGTAAAACTCATCACTAGATAAATTCTAATCTGACACTTTGTGACTCTGAAAAAATCTACAGGTTATATAACAGTTGGATGCTAATAGACTGGATCAAATTTAATTCGATTTCAAGTCTAAAATTCAACAATAATTCTTAGAAATATAAATATATTTTGTTTTTTAAAATTAGTTGATGGACTAGTTAAGGACTAAAATCTAGTTAAGGACCAAAGAGGGTTTTGCCATGTTAAAAAAAATGCTCTTAACTGTTACTACCAGTTTTCCAAAGCTGTGCTGGTAGAGATATTCATGTATCAGTAGTCATTGCTGTGCCCTTTAAAAGAGTTTAACAGTTCTCTCTCTCTTTTTTTAGTTGTGGCATGCAAACTCTTAGCTGAGGCATATGGGATCTGGTTCCCTGACTAGGGTTCAAACCTGGGTCCCCTGCACTGGGAACATGGAGTCTTAACCACTGGCCCACAAGGGAAGTTAAAAAGAGGTTAACAGTTCTTTAACAACCTTTTCCTGAAAACCTAAGACACTAAAAAAAAGATTAACCTCTTACACAGGTCAGCTTCTGAATGAAAAATTATTTGATGATATAATCTTAAGTGAATTATAAATAAAATACAGTATGAATGGACGAGTACTTAAAGTATAAATTCTTGGGTCTGGTTTTAAGAAATCCATATTTAAATAAGATAAAATTTTCACTTCCTCCTAAGTTGAAATTTCACTTCCTCCTAAGTTGCCTGACAATGGTTTAAGATGTTGTATTTGAGTTACAGTCTTCTACTGAAAGTTTTCAAATTTCATGGCTTCAATTTATAAATTTGCTACTTCTCTCATTCCTCTAAGTATAGCAACAAACAAACTGAAAAAACAAAACAAAACCATTTATACACATCTGGTTAACCTTTTCAGCAGGAAGATCTACTAATACAGTAACTGAATCTCTATGCTGGTATGCATACACTCTTTAGATTAATCTTGAAATCTTCAGATTAAAAAAAATGATACAATACTTTAAGGCCACATTTAAAGAAAATGTATGCATGCAACTGAATCCTGAAGAAATTGGGTTAGGCGAAAGAAGGTTTGTTTCTTTCATCCTGTCCCAGACACTAATTTGACAAGGGCAAGGATGTAATTTTTGCTTTATTATTTTTAAAACAAAAATTATAAGAGAACAAAGCCCATTCCAACAATATTTAAGAAGAATGCATCTATAGAATGAAGACAGACTTTGTGTCTTAGGTCCACCACTTAAAAATTTTGTTTTACTTTTTTTATTTGTTTGACCCTGTCGAGGTCATTTATTAGCATTTTTAAGCCTTAGTTTCTTCCTATACCAAAAAAGCGGTTATAACTTAGGTCCTGATAGCACATGGTAAAAAACACATTTATAAGCTTTATAAACGTCTACAATGTATTATATAATTAAAAATTAGCTACTGATAATATTTACCATATACTTCTGTATTTTAGTACCTACAGGCAATAAACTTTTCAACTAAAAACCGGCATTCCTATACCAAAAAAGCGGTTATAACTTAGGTCCTGATAGCACATGGTAAAAAACACATTTATAAGCTTTATAAACGTCTACAATGTATTATATAATTAAAAATTAGCTACTGATAATATTTACCATATACTTCTGTATTTTAGTACCTACAGGCAATAAACTTTTCAACTAAAAACCGGCCAAAAAGAGTGTAGAAACTTTTAACTCCAGTTATATTTATGTCTGCCCTACCAATTCATTGTTCAACTTTAAACCGGCAGCAGGATTTGGGGAAAACACCACTATGGATTCATTCCTCTTTGCAGCCGAGTTAGACCATCATAGACCTCTTTGAGTTAGACCTTTGTTTCAGTAAAATAAAAACAAGGAAAAAGTCCAAATTGTTTTGGGTTTCACTGCAAGTATAGGAACCCACATAAAATTATCAACAGAACAAATAGAGATGCATCAGAATAATTTTTTGGCAAGGTACCATCAAACTTTTAACCTCTAGAGCTAGGTTTCCTTGCCTCTCATTCCCATTCTTCTGACACAGGCTACATCTCCCCATTTTGAACACCTTAAAGCTTGTTTCACCTTCAGGGTCTTTGCACTTCCCTTCCTTTCACCAGAACTCTGTTCTCCCTTGTCTTCATGTGGCCCTTCCTTCCTGTCATTCACGTCACTGTCATTTCCTTAGGGACACTTCCGCTGTTCGCTCTTAATTTATTTAAAGTTGACTTTACTCCTATCCCTCCATATCACCTAATTCTATTTTGCTGCCTTCATAGAGTTTTTACTTTTTGAAATGTTCACTGGTTTATTGCCCATCTCCCTCACTAAAATGTGGACCTCACGTCTTGCTGACTGTGGTCAACAAAAAAAGAACATAAACAATACAGTCTTTCTACTTCATTCCAAAAATCAGTTCACGTACTTCTCTCTCCAGCTCTTTTAAATGCATCCCCAGTTTATGGACTCTGCTGAGGATGAAGAGAAATGCTTACCTGTTGTTTGTTGCTTTGGCAGGCTGCACTCAAATGCTTAAACCACAGCGTTGCATTCATCCTACTGCCTGCTTGAAACTTGTACGAATTTCCTACAATTATTAAAAACAAGGGGAAAACAACAAAAATTGACGAGAGTTCTCAGTTTCAGTCTCAGTTTCTCTATCACCTGATTTTCCAATACAGAGTTCCATATGCCACATTCACAAGTTATAATTTATTCATAAAGTCACTGCTTTGCTATTCATCAATTGGAAGAGAAGTATTTTGTTTTCTTACACGATCTTTGCTGCTCCTGCTAAGTCGCTTCAGTCGTGTCTGACTCTGTGCGACCCCATAGACGGCAGCCCACCAGGCTCCCCTGTCCCTGGGATTCTCCAGGCAAGAACACTGGAGTGGGTTGCCATTTCCTTCTCCAATGCATGAAAGTGAAAAGTGAAAGTGAAGTCGCTCAGTCGTGTCCAACTCTTAGTGACCCCATGGACTGCAGCCTACCAGGCTGCTCCATCCATGGGATTCTCCAGGCAAGAGTGCTGGAGTGGGTTGCCATTGCCTTCTCCATACATGATCTTTAAAGTACACCTAAATAAAACAATTGTTTAGCTTCTCTAAATTTGTATGCATGGATGAGAGTACAGAATATCAGTTCTCAGCACTATTTAGATGACTTAAATACTAATAGATGCTAAGACTAAATTTTTATAGGCCAAAATGTTCTAACATGTTTAACACTTAAACATTAGCTATTTAATGTAATTAAGGACTAATCAGCTAACATCAAATATAACCTCTGCTTTTAGTTTTTACTTACATTTGTCAAAATTATTAGAGAAGTTCCTAGGTCTAGTAAGGGCTTATGTGAAAAACCTGAGAAAGCACCTTTTTCTCTTTTAGAAAATTATAAATTCATTTGTTTCATTTGTGATATATGTATTTAGACTTTGAAAGTGAAAGTGTTAGTCATTCAGTCTCATACGACTCTGCGACCCCAAGGACCGTAGCCCGTCAGGCTCCTCTGTCCATGGAATTCTCCAGGCAAGAATACTGGAGNTTTTTCTCTTTTAGAAAATTATAAATTCATTTGTTTCATTTGTGATATATGTATTTAGACTTTGAAAGTGAAAGTGTTAGTCATTCAGTCTCATACGACTCTGCGACCCCAAGGACCGTAGCCCGTCAGGCTCCTCTGTCCATGGAATTCTCCAGGCAAGAATACTGGAGTGGGTTGCTATTCCCTTTCTCCAGGGGATCTTCCTGATCCAGGGATCAAACCTGGGTCTCCCGCATTGGCAGGCAGATTCTTTACCATCTGAGTTACTAGGAAAGACCATTTAGACCTTATGCTGACTAATCAAAAACTGACACATGATGAGTATTTTTATACATTTATATGTATTAAGGTAATAAATTGAGAAAAGAAGGGATTCATGTAGTATAGGCTGCCCTAAGTTGAGCTTAGTTCTCCTTCTCACTGACCTGAGTTGTTCTTATTTCCCAGTTCTTACTGACTTCTACTCTTCCCTTTATAACTGCATCCAATGATTCAAGAGCCTTGTCTGATCTATATGTAGGCGTTATTCAGCTCTTCTTCGAGATTTTAACAATCAAAGACTTACTCATTTTCAGAAGGAAAAGTTCTCTTCACCATATGTTTAATTATTCAAATAACATTTTTTGCTTGTTGAACCCAGATCAAACATGAGATCAACCTAAATAGCAGGCGTATCTGACAAGCTGGCCACAGTGGCCATTTATCTACTCTTCTTCTTGAAAACGGCTGTCAGTACAGATTTCATAAAAACCTTGTACTCAGAAGTAGTTCTATCAAGTACACTAAGGAATCAACGATTCCTTTGGAGAAGGAAATGGCTACCCACTCCACTATTCTTGCTGGAGAATTTCATGGACAGAGGAGCCTGGCAGGCTATAGTCTATGGGGTTGCAGAGAGTCGACACAACTGAGTGACTAATATACACAAGGAATCAAAGGAAAACAGAATTTGTTAACTAAATCCTATGAAAATTATCTCCTTTTAAAATGTACTTTTATAAATAATGAATGTCTTTGGGGTTGGCAGGTAGAGGCTGAATTGAGAATGTTGAGTAGAAACTCCTTACTCTGTAAATCAGTCTATTTCACCTCAAAATGTGACATCATGCTGTTATTTTTTCTGCATGTTTTCTTAAATTTTTACTCTAAATACCATAACATCCTAAAAGCAGAATATCTGTTGATATACATTCTAAAGAAACAGAAGTCAAGAATATAACTTTATAGTCAATAAAAGGTAATAGAGTATCATTTTAGTAGTGAGTTGCCAAAGTGGAAGGTTCTGGGTAGGTGAGAAACGATCCCCTTCCTGGCTTCCTCTGTGGTGCTCACCAGTGGCTGGCAGGTGTTATAAAGCAAGCGCTACAGTCGTGTGAGGGTCTGTTCTGATGACCACTGAGGTCCCCACGACACACACCAGCACGGTAAGGAGACACATGACTTGATTCTGCACGGCCCACCCTCCAACCTCGCTCATCCATTCTAAAAACTCCTGTGGTCAACAGCCAATAATGCTACTCATAAATGTCTTTATATATTATACAGCTAAGTCCCTTCAGTGGTGTCCAACTCTGCGCGACCCCACAGACGGCAGCCCACCAGGCTCCTCCCTCCCTGGGATTCTCCAGGTAAGAATACTGGAGTGGGTTGCCATTTCCTTCTCCAACGCATGCATGCCTGCTGAGTTGCTTCAGTGGTGTCCGACTCTGTGCGATGCTATGGACAGCAGCCCACCAGGCTCCTCTGTCCACAGGATTCTCTAGGCAAGAGTACTGGAGTGGGTTGAACAGCTAAGTCCCTTCAGTGGTGTCCAACTCTGCGCGACCCCACAGACGGCAGCCCACCAGGCTCCTCCCTCCCTGGGATTCTCCAGGTAAGAATACTGGAGTGGGTTGCCATTTCCTTCTCCAACGCATGCATGCCTGCTGAGTTGCTTCAGTGGTGTCCGACTCTGTGCGATGCTATGGACAGCAGCCCACCAGGCTCCTCTGTCCACAGGATTCTCTAGGCAAGAGTACTGGAGTGGGTTGCCATTTCCTTCTCCACTACATATTATAACCAAAGCATTATAATTAAAATTATACTTATCTGGAAAGTGGTTTGAGTCAAATAACCAATTAATTTAATTAAAAATAATGGAACAAAAACCATTTAAAGGAAAACTTTTGCTACATTCAGAACTTAACAATTTATTCAAGATATAAATGAAGGGGTATTACATATTGTAAATCTGAGATTTTAAAGTAACAGTGGTTTATAGATTCCCAAATTCCCTCCTTCCTTTCTTGATTATTAGCTCTTCAAGCTTATGCCCATGTAGCAAAGAAAATAAGCTTATTAAAGAAGCAACAGATACTGATATCTAAAAATATTGGCATAATTAGTATACATCACATGACAGAAATATTTTCCAAGAGGTGAAACAATATAAGCAATGCCCCCAGTTGAGTATTCCAGTTAAACTAAAATTTGGGTTATCTAAAGCTGTATAGTAACCCCTAGTTATTTCAATGATTCACCTTTCTCGGAGTCAGTAAGCAAGAAGAGATCCGGATGTTCTGGGTCATCAGCCATCATCACCATCCATCCTACTACAGACACGTTCTTGTTTGATGTTGATTTAAACTGAGAGACAAAAAACATAATAAAAACATAAAATTTATGGCTTATCCTAAGTAAAAACTTAAAGTGTATTTTCAGCTTCTCCTAGGGAAAGACAGGATTTCCTGCTGGTTAGCTCTGCTCCTGGTCTCTTACTACTAAATTCCATGTAGGCATGCCCTCTTCTGAGCATCTCCTACTTTCCTTATCTTTCCCAGCTTCAACTCTTTATCAAAAGATTAACTGTCACGCTTCCCTGGTGGCTCAGTGGTCCAGAATCCACCTGTTGAGGCAGGAGACACAGGTTCGATCCCTGATTCAGGAAGATTCCACATGCCATGGAGCAACTAAGCCCGTGTGCTACAACTATTGAGCCTGTGCTCTGGAGCCTGGGAGCCACAACTCAAATACTGTCAACTCAGTCGATGTAAAATAAAAGCATTTGTTAAAATATAATGCATATTTGTGGAAGACTTGGAATGGAATTTATTTTTTTGGTTGTTTGGTAGACACTGTTACTGAATTAGGAAATTCCCTTCCAAGGAATTCAACAGTACCTACCAAACAAAAAGAAACAAACGACACTCCTCCTCCTCCCACCACTGACTAAAAAAAAAAAAAAAAAAAACCTGAACAAAGTATACAGGAAAGAAAAACACAAAATAAAATAAAACCCAAACTAACATTCTGCAATATACGCTCAAGGGTAAAATGCATAAAACATTTCAAAATCAGTTTCAAGACAAGGATGTCTACCATTGTTACTTTCATCCAATACTGAATTGGAAGACCTAGGTCTTCCAATAATAAGATAACAACAACAAAAAAAAGAAATAAAAGGTATAAGGATGAGGAAGAAATAAAACTGCCATTACTTGCAGATAGTATTATCCATTCAGAAAATCCACCAAACTAATAAGAAAAATGAGCAAGGATGTTTGGAAAAGATCACTATAAAAGTCATCTGCAATTTTATACACTAGAACTATAAAAGTCACTTCTAAGAAAGGTACCTAGGAATATATGTAACAAAAGACATACAGGAAAGTGTAACAGTCAAAAGACATTCAAGAAGACCTAAATCAGCAGAAAAATACCATGAGATGAAGAAAAAGGTTCAGTGTTGCAAAGATGTCAATTCACCCTTAAGTGATCTACAGATTCAGTGTCATTTCAATAAAAAATTCAGTAGGGTTTTATGTGGAACTTGAGAAGCTAATTCTAAAATTTGTGTGTAAGACAAAGGATCAGAAGCAGCCAAGATGCTTCTGAAGAATTAGGCAGGACTTGCCTTGCTACACAAGACTTACAAATCTATAGTAACTGAGACTGTGAGTTTCTAGGACGAGGACAGACTGACAGGGCAATGGAAGTCTAGAAAGCAATCTGTCAATACTGATGCAAACTCAAACGACAAAAATGGGCTCTGCAGACCAGCCAAGTAAGAATGGACTGTTCAACATGTGGTGCCAGGAAAATAACTTCTCCAGGCAGATTGATAAAAATGAATGCCTATTTCATAACACATCTCACATACACCCTCCTCTGACTTCAAGTGGGTCAATGATTGTAAAGCAAACTGAAAAATTTACTAGTAGAAAATATAGAACATTTTGATGATCTCACGTTAGAGAAGGATTTAAAAAATAAGACTCAGGGAGTATTAAGCATAAAAGATAAGTTTTATTACTTTAAAACTAAGAACCATTCACTAAAAGATCACAAAAAGAGTGAAAAAAAAAAAACTGAACAAATTGGAAGAAGATATTAGTAATACATAATCACTAATAAGTATCCAGAATATATAAGGAAATTTTTACCAATTAGTAAGAAAACAAATTATTCAACAAGCAAAATAATTATCCAGGCATTTTATAGAAGAAACACAAATAGCTAGTAAACATGAAAAAAATTATTTCAAACATTAATAATCCAGGGTATACACATTAAAATCACAAGGTATGGACTTCCCTGGCGATCCAGTGGTTAAGATTCTGCATTTGCAACGCAGGGGTCATGGGTCTGCTCTCGAGTGGGGAACTAAGACACTTATCATGGCTGATAAGGAAGGAAGAAGATGCTATCTGGGAAGACTTGGATGGTTCTGACAATGCTCTGTCTTCTTATACTGGGTGGAGTGTTTATTTATTATTCTTTAAAATATACACGTATACAATATATCTTCTTCTGCATGTATATATTTCACAATTTCAAAGAAATGGGAAAAAGAAGAACATATCACATTATTTTTAACAACATGGTTACAGCAAAAACGAAAGCTAAAGAAATTGGGAAGCTTTAATAGGAAGAGGGCTTCCCTGGTGGCTCAGCAGGAAAGAATCCGCCTGCATTCAATGCAGGAAACACAGGTTCAATACTTGGGTCAGGAAGATCCCTTGATGAAGGAATGGCAGCTCACTCTAGGATTCTTGCCTGGGAAATCCCATAGACAGAGGAGCCTGTAGGGCTACAGTCTATGGGGTTGCAAAAGAGTTGGACACGATTTAGCGACAACAATGCTATGAAGAATCAAACTGGCAATACAGCTGATGTGACAGTTTATGTCAAAGCATACAGCATGATTTTCTAATATCTTTTCTTAGACCCCCAAATCTCTGCATCCATTGCTTTTTTCAGTAATAATAGTAAAAACTCAAGCAATATAAGCCCACTCACAGAGTGCAAATGCCCTTGACCACCAGCTGAACCTCATCCTGCTCTCAGAATTTACCATCCTTTGGGGTGTAGTCCTCTGGACCTTTCTGTCTGCATCACACCAAAGACTTTCTTGTCGTTGTTGGTTTTCAAGTACAAATGGGGGTATACTTATACTCTGACTTGTGGTTTTTACCCATTATATTTCCTTAATAATAAGTACTTTCAGTGTTTGCAGACTGCTGATACTATAAATATAACAGAAATATTCTTCTATAGATATCTTCGTGCACCAGCTTAACGATTTTCATAGCACAGATGTTCAGGTAAAGAATCACTGGCTATTATTAGGTTAAATGCTGAGTAGGACTGTCCGCCACAACACGTACCAGTTTAAACTTCTGCCAGCTTTGGGTCATAATCTGTTTCCCTACATCATGGCCAATGCTACATTATCAGTCTTTAAAATTTCTGCCCGATGGTTGAAAAAAAAAGCATCTTCTTTAATCTGCCTTTTTGATAACTAGTGAGGTTCATCACCTTTTCATCTATATTAACCACTTATATTCACTATCTATTTATCTCCCTATTTCATCTTTCTATTGTTGTTTTATTCTTACTGAGCTGTGAAAGGTCTTTATATATGTTACAGACTTCTTTTTCAGGTGTAGACTTTGTTTTCAACTTATGTAACAGTATTTATTCACTCATTACTATGCAGAGAGGTTCAAAGATATTTGCAAACTTTTAAAAGTTATAATGAATATACTTTCATTAAAAATAGCTTTACAGTGAATGCTTTCATTTTAAAACATTAAGAAGTCATATTCCTCTCGTCTAGTCCCAAGTCTGCTCTTTTCCTCATAGGCAAAAAAAAAAAAAAAAAATTCATACTTTACAAAGCAATAAAACAGGTGTAGGCTTCCACATTTCTTTCTCCTGCATTTATTTACATATAGGAACACATATATTTTTATTAGTGACTTTTTTCCTCCTCCAGTTTTAATTTTGAAAAAGTTCAAACTACAGAGAAGTTGAAAAAATGCTACAAGGATTACCCATATATCTACATTTTGCATTTGCTTGATCTCTTTGAACATTTAAATGTAAGCATCAGACATAATATTGAATCCTAAATATTTCAATATGTATCTTCTAAGAATATACTGATATTACTATATAATCACAATGATTCACATTTAAGAAATTTAATGGACATAATCATATAAAGTCCATTATTATAATTTCTTTGATTGTCCTAATTATGAACTTTACAGCTTACAAAAATTACCTCCAAGATTAGACCAAGGTACATACATTGCATTTAGTTATCAAGACTCTTTTAAAGTTTCTCTTAATCTAGAACATTCCTCTACCCCTCTATTCTGCTCCAGCTGTCAAATTTTGGTCTTAAGAGTCTAAGCCAGTGGTCTCACAATGTTCCATGATGTGGATTTGATTGCTTCCTCATGATTAAATTTTTGACAAGAACACCACACAGGTGATGCTCTGTTTATATATTTTAATCCCACATCTACTGCTTATAATAGCCAATATTTTCTTTCAATTTGCATTTTAACTTTTGTTTGAAAATGATTAAAAACATTTTTCTCCATTGCTTTTAGTTCAGTGCCCTTTTTCTATCCTAAAATTGGATAAATATAAACATGGACTTGTCTCCATACCGCTTTGTTATTATAATTCTTTCTTTAATCTTAACAGTTTAAACTAGAAAAGATGAGGAACACAGTCCATTTCCTTGGCACTCAATCTGGCTCCCTCACAGCCCACTAGGCTCTAATATCTAAACATTTCATTTGCATTATTTATCACTTCATATAATTATAAACCCAAACTAGCTGTGTTAAGTACTAATACCAAACACAAAAAGATACTTAACATATGTATTAGATGACAAATTCAGTTATTTTATCAATTCTCTAGTTTGGCTTCTAATTACAGCTAGGAAAAAACAAACAAAAAAATTATACATTTTACTTCCTTGTAATAGTCAACTAAGTGAAATCTAGCCAAGTCTCTCATAGTGGCTAAGTGAAGAGTTAACTTTATCTAAAGATGATAATTCAGCTATATTAACCTCTTTTTTTTCCCCCTCCTTTGAGTACAGAAATACTAACCAGAGGCAATTACTTTGTAAAACATTCCAGTGAAACTAAACTGTAGCTTGGTCAGGTATGTGGGCATTCTAGTGATTTGACTAGAATATAAAAAGACAGTCCTTCACCTTAATGTGAGGACTAGATCTAGACATTTATAATACTGAACAAAAAGGCTGATGCCTTTTAGGTACAATTCAGATACAATTAAAAAATGATGCACTGTATCATTTAAGGAAACCTAAGTGGTAAACTCTAAAAAAAAAAAGCAAGGCAATGATTAACATAAGCTCAGGACACTAATAGGGTATGGGTACAGCTGATAAAGAGAGGCAGGTGATGCGATCTTACTACAGCACTTCCCACATTTATGTAAACCAAAACTGTATTCTTCTCTATCCCTGGTTTGATTAAAGGGCTAAAACTGTGAGAATAAAGAAAAGCTTCTCTGTATAATGATAATGTTTGAAGTTGAACTTAGAACTGGCCTCATCCAACCAAACTTCAAACTAGGGATTTTCTCACTAAAAGGAAAAAACAAAACAACAATAAAACACCAAATCCTAGTAAATTTAGTCCAAGTATTTGGTGAAGTAATACCTGATGTTAAAATGTACACATGCAATATGTATGTGTTATTGTTTTTAACAGCCAGCAATTGTTGGAAAAGAAAAAAAAATAAAGTGATNAAAAAAAAAAAAAAAATTCATACTTTACAAAGCAATAAAACAGGTGTAGGCTTCCACATTTCTTCCTCCTGCATTTATTTACATATAGGAACACATATATTTTTATTAGTGACTTTTTTCCTCCTCCAGTTTTAATTTTGAAAAAGTTCAAACTACAGAGAAGTTGAAAAAATGCTACAAGGATTACCCATATATCTACATTTTGCATTTGCTTGATCTCTTTGAACATTTAAATGTAAGCATCAGACATAATATTGAACCCTAAATATTTCAATATGTATCTTCTAAGAATATACTGATATTACTATATAATCACAATGATTCACATTTAAGAAATTTAATGGACATAATCATATAAAGTCCATTATTATAATTTCTTTGATTGTCCTAATTATGAACTTTACAGCTTACAAAAATTACCTCCAAGATTAGACCAAGGTACATACATTGCATTTAGTTATCAAGACTCTTTAAAGTTTCTCTTAATCTAGAACATTCCTCTACCCCTCTATTCTGCTCCAGCTGTCAAATTTTGGTCTTAAGAGTCTAAGCCAGTGGTCTCACAATGTTCCATGATGTGGATTTGATTGCTTCCTCATGATTAAATTTTTGACAAGAACACCACACAGGTGATGCTCTGTTTATATATTTTAATCCCACATCTACTGCTTATAATAGCCAATATTTTCTTTCAATTTGCATTTTAACTTTTGTTTGAAAATGATTAAAAACATTTTTCTCCATTGCTTTTAGTTCAGTGCCCTTTTTCTATCCTAAAATTGGATAAATATAAACATGGACTTGTCTCCATACCGCTTTGTTATTATAATTCTTTCTTTAATCTTAACAGTTTAAACTAGAAAAGATGAGGAACACAGTCCATTTCCTTGGCACTCAATCTGGCTCCCTCACAGCCCACTAGGCTCTAATATCTAAACATTTCATTTGCATTATTTATCACTTCATATAATTATAAACCCAAACTAGCTGTGTTAAGTACTAATACCAAACACAAAAAGATACTTAACATATGTATTAGATGACAAATTCAGTTATTTTATCAATTCTCTAGTTTGGCTTCTAATTACAGCTAGGAAAAAACAAACAAAAAAATTATACATTTTACTTCCTTGTAATAGTCAACTAAGTGAAATCTAGCCAAGTCTCTCATAGTGGCTAAGTGAAGAGTTAACTTTATCTAAAGATGATAATTCAGCTATATTAACCTCTTTTTTTTCCCCCTCCTTTGAGTACAGAAATACTAACCAGAGGCAATTACTTTGTAAAACATTCCAGTGAAACTAAACTGTAGCTTGGTCAGGTATGTGGGCATTCTAGTGATTTGACTAGAATATAAAAAGACAGTCCTTCACCTTAATGTGAGGACTAGATCTAGACATTTATAATACTGAACAAAAAGGCTGATGCCTTTTAGGTACAATTCAGATACAATTAAAAAATGATGCACTGTATCATTTAAGGAAACCTAAGTGGTAAACTCTAAAAAAAAAAAGCAAGGCAATGATTAACATAAGCTCAGGACACTAATAGGGTATGGGTACAGCTGATAAAGAGAGGCAGGTGATGCGATCTTACTACAGCACTTCCCACATTTATGTAAACCAAAACTGTATTCTTCTCTATCCCTGGTTTGATTAAAGGGCTAAAACTGTGAGAATAAAGAAAAGCTTCTCTGTATAATGATAATGTTTGAAGTTGAACTTAGAACTGGCCTCATCCAACCAAACTTCAAACTAGGGATTTTCTCACTAAAAGGAAAAAACAAAACAACAATAAAACACCAAATCCTAGTAAATTTAGTCCAAGTATTTGGTGAAGTAATACCTGATGTTAAAATGTACACATGCAATATGTATGTGTTATTGTTTTTAACAGCCAGCAATTGTTGGAAAAGAAAAAAAAATAAAGTGATAATTGCCAAAAAGGAAAAAAAAAGAGGCTTCTTCAAGTTGGAAAAATCACTCAATCAGAGACTGAGGTGGAAAAAACTGCAGATGCTGGTCCTAATTTTTCATACTTTACAAACCAGGAAATGACACTCCAAGGCAACAGTTTTCAACCATTTTTCTGAACAAAAACCCCCAGGTTTGGGAGGGCTTGGACATGAAGATAAGATAATGGCAGGGTGCAGCTTTAACATTTGCAAAGAAAAAAACAGTATTCAAAAAAGGAACTTCAGAATATGGAAGTTATTCCAAGACCTTTCCTAGGATCGTATTACTAAACAAAAATAATTCCATTACAATACTCATACAAAGAAAGTCTAAGAACTTCTGGGTTAGAAAGTGGGAAAAAAACCCCAAACCCTCGCATCCCATTAGGACTACTTTCCTTACCACCGTATCAGTCAGTTAGTCAGTTCAGTCGCTCAGTCGTGTCCGACTCTTTGCGACCCCATGAATCGCAGCACGCCAGGCCTCCCTGTCCATCACCATCTCCCGGAGTTCACTCAGACTCACGTCCATCGAGTCCATAGAGGCCGTGAAACTATGTTAATGACTTGGAACAGGAATACTTACATGTTTTCTTTCTGTAGCCTTTAGAGATTTGGCAGCATAGTAGAAAAGTTGTGTCCCACACAAAGCTGCCCAATATTTTGTCCAAGATGCTACCTGGAGAGGACAGACATGTGAATATACTGCTCAAATGCTACCGGCTTCTCAGTCACTGCTCCTCATTGCCAAAAAGGCACACTTCACTTCTACCACCTTAGCTTTGAGTTTTATCACTTCTGAAATCTTTATATCAAATATTCTTATGTCTACTTGATACATTCTACTTAGAAGTGACAAAACAAAATTGGCTGAATTCTGTTTTTTAGAGTTTTCACTATTTTCTATTTCTTCTAAAAATACTCCTTAACAGGATATACTTTCAAGATTCTCCAAGAACTATATTAGGGAGCAAAGAGAAGTACAGGAGCATCTTGATTTAAATACCTTAAATGTATAATTTAACCAAAATCTATTAATATGTGGCAGGTATAATAACACTTTAAATAACATTGTGAGGCAAAAGTATATTTCAAATTATTTCAAGTGTATTATATATCTGGTTTTATTTCAATTGTCTTCATTTTTTTAGGGTCTTATTCAGTTGCTTATTTTTAGACATGTTTTAAAATATAAAATAATTCTTACTGTAGGCTTCTTGCCTTCTTTTAACAAAGTTTTTCTCCTGAGAACACCCTGAATAGTAACAGCCCCTGGATATAAATGTACTGCCAAATCCTCTGATTCTGCAGAACTATAAAAGTGAAAAGAAAAGAACATATAAGCACTTGAGTAATTATCGAGTAGGTATTTAAATAAAATGTAATTATTTTCAATTTTAAGACTGTTACTTTATTCAGAATGAGAAGACACTGACAATTATAAAAGTTTACTGATCAGAAATTTACAAGCTGTCACAAAATGAAACAGGCAGTTACTAAAGTCAGCAGAAGGTTAAAAAATGCATTTTACTGCATATCTGAACAAGCATAATTCAGAAAGAATACAGTGATTCACTTTAGTAAAGAATAAATTAGGGATTCAAGACTTTTCTTCTCAACATGCCATACTGCAGCACTGCTGAAACCTTTTTTACCCCAGAAGAAACTCAAATTCTGGTAGGAAAGGTGAGGATTCTATATGTTAAAAGTCTTTTTAAGCATATGAAACGCAAAATAAAAATATCAGAAAACCAAAAAAGGAAAAACAGCAAAAGAAAATCGATGCTCAATTCTAAAATAGATGAGAGAAGTAAAAAAGGCAATTAACAATATATTAAAAAAATCAAACTTACTGCAATAAAATTTAATGACATTTTAATGTCATCAGTGCATCTAAGTGATTACAGCCTAACAACTCTGCAAGAAAGGAGTAACTAAAACTCAAGATTGCTTTTTCTTTTATCTTAAGAAAGCCATCACAGAATAACCAAACATTTAAATATCTTTCCCCAACTCATTTAAGGTCCTATAGTTAAGAACAGAACAATTTTTATGAGTCAATTAAAACATATACACTGATGAAAAAAAAATCTGTCATTCTCCAGTGATTTGACGTGAGCTGCAGAATTTCTACAACAGTGATGAAAACTGAATGATCTCAAAGACTTAAAAACCTAGAAACCACTAGAAATTTCATGCTGGAGCTATTTATATCCAAGGAGATTAGACAGTATTAAACTGACATAAAATTAACTTTAAAATGTTTGCTAGTGCATTGTCTTATGAGAATTGGTTGATTATTCACTACCATTAACCTCCAGTCCCCAATCAATCTACCATCTTTATCTTCTTCAGCAGCTAATGTAGTGTAGGAGATCAGGATTAGATCAACAACCAAATGAACATGAGTTAAATACACAAATATTATTTCATAAAACAGACTTGTTTAAATTCAGACCTGCAGTTAATCTGAAAAATCCTTAAAAAAGACAAACTGAATGTAGTAAATTCTTTGATTGCAGCCTTCGAAAAACAAGTGGGTTTTTGCACTGCTCCTCTAATAATCTGCAACGTTAGAAAGACCTGTGCAGTTAAAAAGCTCCTGATTTGGATTATTTAAAGAATGTGACATAAAGATGCAAGTTTTAGCAATTAGCTCTGTGGATCAGAAAGAATACTTCAAATTTATCTCTAGATTAAATCTTAGAAAGAAAGTTTTCATGGGCATTTTATTTAGCTTTGAAGCCAATTAGCTGAGACAGAACAGAAGCAATGTGAGACCACACCTATGAAAGCCAGTCACCACCACCAGAGGGGGGAGTTCTGTGACCCCTGAAGGCAGGGGGGTTGTACCTGCTGGCCTTCATGTGGCTTCGATAGCCATTTCGTGCCACTCTTGTCACCGGGCCGAGAGAATGGTATAATCTGTTCCTGTTGGATTCCATTATAAATTGCATATATTACTTTTATTTACATAACCATCATCAATAACCTAGAACAGTATAATAATTTCTTCATGTAATACTGCTTTTATAATAATTTCTTCATGTAATACAGCTTTCATAACAATTTCTTCATGTAATACAGCTTTCTAAATCCTACAAAAGGATAGTATATGATTGCTCCTTTTTTTTAAAAAAAAGCATGCAGCACAGATTTTAAATTATTATTTTCTTCTACCATTGACTATAAATACTTAAGGTTGTTTCTTAGTTTAAACCATGTATTTATATACACATTCATTTTCACAAATTTACTAAAATAATTAAAGAAGTATGTATATCCAAACAAAGCCTGAAATCCTTTTATTTATATTCCAGTTCTTAGACTCCACTTTATATATGATACCCGGATTTATAGAATAACAATTTTTTATTATATGCCCTATGAAGATACCTAAAAGCAATGTGATCTAAAAACTTAAAATTAATATGATCTAAACACCTTATTTTCTTTTCTTTTATATATTAAATCTTAAAAAAACTACCAAAATAGATAAACTCAACAAAATAGAGGCTTTATTTTCACATCAACTACAAAAAATACACAATAAAGCCAGTAAATGATTAAAAAAATGGTATTAGTTAATTTTCATCCAAAATGGCATATGATACTTAACAAAGGAAATAAACATACACACAAAGAAACACTGATACTTCTTTGTCTAGAAAAAGCCAAAAGCAGCACTGTTGATAAATGGTATTTAAAACAAAAAGTTTTATTTTAGCAACTTAAGTGGCAAAATATTTGATGTCTATTTTCAAAGTTCATTATCCACAAGTACAATAGTATTTTAAATCCCAATTCTTTATTCACTTTTTAATATTTCATGTTTGAATCTTGCTGGGCAGCACTGATTTGATTTCAAAGTGTTCAAAAGAGCCACTGATTTAAACTTGGCAAAAGCACAGTAGATATTTTTGGCTGCAAATGTCTGCAAAGCAAAACATTTGTCAAAAGAAAAATACTGTTTTGAGATGTGAAGGTTAACAACTTAAATACCATCTTCCTTAAGTAACCTGGTGGAATAAGAACAGATATTTAACACAACACCATTCTGGTTACTTGATTACGTCTCATGCCACATGATAAACAATTCTGTTCATCAATATTTTTTATTTAAATACAATACACTATAATCAACTTCTGATGATACCATATTCTTACTAGAGGGACAGAAATAACAGAACAGTTTGTACAGACAGCATGCCATAGGCAACTCTTGCGATCTTCCTCTTTCAGGCAAACCCAAATAAAGAGGCTGAAATAAACACTTGGAAGAGAAATGATATGTAAAAACAAATTGTTAAAAATTTCCCAAAACAGAATAAAACTTAAGAACACTGGTAATTAGAAGTGCTCAAAAGTATTTTGAAATATTGGATATGCAAGTAAAGTCTTAATCACCATGGTGAGAAATCTTCACGAAGCTTCAAGAACAAATGTGTGTTGTTGCTCAGTCGTGTCCGAGTCTTTGTGACCCCATGGACTGTAGCCTGCAAGGCTCCTCCATCCACGGGATTTTCCAGGCAAGAGTACTGGAGCGGGTTGCCATTTCCTTCTCCAGGGACCTAATTTTCCAATAACACCATGAAATTAACCAATTCAAATATGTACAGTTCAATTTCAGATGTATAGTGAGTATAATTGCTTCTATTAAAAAGTGAGCGAGACAGCAAGAGAGACACAGATGTATAGAACAGTCTTTTGGACTCTGTGGGAGCTGTCTCTTATACACACTGATCCTCTCTGCTCCAAGACTCATACTTCAGTTGTTGCATTGCTAAGTGAAAGGGCTCACAGAACTTTCTGTGCAAATTAGCACAAGAAACACAAACCTTTTTGCTTTTGTAAGTACCTGTTCTCTTTGCAAAGGGAGTCAACACATCTTTTAGATGGAAACATGTCATAGATTACTCTATCAAACGTGATTGTGGGACACAAGGTCCTGGAAAAAAGGAGCAACTGGAAGTAAAATGATCCATGCTATAAAAATTAGCCTTGCAAACAGAGCTAATGAAAAGCTAGGCTTTTTAAGTCCATCAATCCATGATATTAGTGAATGATGGCTGTGACTGAATGAATATAAATTGCTTCTCAAATGAAGGGCATATATCTAAAGTAGCTGAAAGTCATTTCTCTGAAAGAAAGGAATTAATCTGGAGAATGAGACAGATGGTCTTTCCCAGTCTGGTGAAGTGTTGCACATGAGGACCTGGGGATTGAAATGTGGTGATTTCAAATGTCTTAATTTCCACCATCTGCAGAAAACAATGGCATTAAAACTCTGATCTCTGATATTTGAAATAAAGCTATGTGTGCTCATGTTGATGTAATTTATTCTATGAGGCTCTGACAGGCCTTTCAACATTAGTTTCATCCAGTTTTAGGTGAATTCTAGACTGGATGTTAATAGGTCTCTGAGATTCCCAAGAAACTTGATCCTTAATATGTGATTCTGAAAGGAAAGGAGGTGAATAACGAGTCGTGCTTTAAAAACACTCTTTGACTCTGTGGGGTTCATATCTTCAAAAAAGTCCACTGGCAATTTTGGAAGAGAATTAATGTAAATCAAATAGGGATCATGAAAATGCTTCAAGAGATGAGAGGTTTATTTTTATTAGGATCTCATGCTGCATTTAATTAGGGTTTAGAAATCTACCTGGAAGCTTGAAGACTAGAGTGGAAGGGAGGATAGCATAGTGATTAAAGGAATGAACTCTGGGGGATAAACTCTTAAACACCACTTCTGGCATTATTTTTTATTTGTTTGACTATGTGATCATCTAAGCCTTTGTTTTGTCATTGGTAAAATAAAGCTAATTGTATCTTCTACAGTGTGTTATTTAGAGGATTAAATGAGATTTACAAATGAAGGACTTACTGTTTGGCACATAATAAGCACTTGATAAACAAAATCAACTATAATACAAATATCTAAAATCATATTAACATTTTTCAGTTATGCTGTTTAATATATCTGTGATAACTTGACTTGTAACTCTTAAAATTAAGAAATAGCTAAAAATGAATAGATGCTAACTAAGCACTTACTCCATTTGATGCAATTCCTTCCAAGGTAGGCACGGCAGTTATCTCTATTGTAGAGATGAGAAAAGTAAGATATACACAGCTTAAATAGATTACATAAGATTACATGGCTAGCAGAGAGACACAGTCCACATTTAAATCCTGTGACAGAAGATTGTTGCAGAACCATTAAAATAGAACTGTCTTATGACCCAGCAATTCCACTGCTGGGCATACACACCAAGGACACCAGAACTGAAAGAGACTCATGTACCCCAATGTTCATCGCAGCACTGTTTATAATAGCCAGCACATGGAAGCAACCTAGATGTCCATCAGCAGGTGAATGGATAAGAAAGCTGTGGTACATATACACAATGGAGTATTACTCAGCCATTAAAAAGAATGCATTTGAATNAAAAAAAAAAAAAAAATACGTGTGGTGTTAGCAGAATGGGAAGGCTGCCCAGAACATGTCCCCTGCTATAAGATTAGTTTGGGAATTAGGGATTTACAGTGCTTACCCCCATCTAGAGGGGACTTGGCAATATTCCCTAGAACTGCAAAGATAAATTGGTGGGAGTGAAAGAAATAAGTAAAGGGCAGAAGCTGCTGGAAAACAGGCTTTCCTGTCACTAGGCTGTGATATTGTAGAATTTTGAAACCAACCTAGGTTCTGTCCTGAGAAAGAAAGACAGTTTCTCTATGTTAACAGCCATGGCAACTGACTAATTCAGTCTCCGAACAGTCAGCCTGAGAAACATAACATAAAAGTCTATCTTGAGACAGGAAGTTGGGGCAGGGTCATCCAACTCAACCAAAGAGCTCCTTTGGATAATTCCTGTCACAGAGTCAGGCATCCAGTGGAGTTTTGAGAGTAAGACTGGATGATAATAATAAGGAGGATGACAATAACAAATAATGACGACAGTGAGATTTGAAAATAATTAGAAGACTACTGCAGAAAGGAAGAATTCTTTTTTTTTTTTTTTTTTTTAATCTAAGCATTTCAGTCGGGGAAGGCAATGGCACCCCACCCCAGTACTCTTGCCTGGAAAATCCCATGGACGGAGTAGCCTGGTGGGTTGCAGTCCATGGGGTCGCTAATAGTCAGACAGACTGAGCGACTTCACTTTCACTTTTCTCTTTCATGCATTGGAGAAGGAAATGGCAACCCACTCCAGTATTCTTGCCTGGAGAATCCCAGGGACGGGGGAGCCTGGTGGGCTGCCGTCTATGGGGTCACACAGAGTCGGACACGACTGAAGTGACTTAGCAGCAGCAGCAGCAAGCATTTCAGTATAAGTGCAGTAGATAGGGGCTTCCCTAGGGGATCAGCAGTAAAAAATCTACCTGCAAAGCAAGACTCAGGAGACCAGGGTTCAATCCCTGGGTTAGAAAGGTCCCCTGGAGGAGTGCAGGGAAACTCACTCCAGTATTCTTGCCAGGTGTACTACAGTCCATCGGGCTCCCAAAGAGGCAGACAGGACTGAAGCAACTGAGCACACACACGTGTGGTAGATATGAGACACTGGCAAGGAACATAAATGTATTATTTTCTAAGGAAATCCTTCAGAAATTGCTGTCATTCAAAAAGACCAACGAAAAAAGATTGTAACATAGTGAAGGCGTTTCTAAACGCTACTGCCAAAATAAAAAGCTTGAATTCCTAAAGGGAATTATTTATATTAAACAACATAAAGCATAATAAAAAGTTTGCCTGGAAATTCCTGTCACCTGGCCCTAGACACCATGTTTGATTTCTAATTTTGCTTTCAAAAAATTAAAAACTCCAATTTAAAATACATCATTAGTAGTCTCATTTTAAATATCACTCATTATCAGAGAAATGCAAATCAAAACCACAGTGAGGTACCACTTCAGAATGGCTGCAATCCAAAAATCTACAAGCAATAAATACCGGAGAGGGTGTGGAGAAAAGGGAACCCTCTTACACTGTTGGTGGGAATGCAAACTAGTACAGCCACTATAGAGAACAGTGTGGAGATTCCTTAAAAAGCTGGAAATAGAACTGCCATACAACCCAGCAATCCCAGGGCTGGGCATACACACCGAGGAAACCAGAACTGAAAGAGACACGTGTACCCCAATGTTCATTGCAGCACTGTTTATAATAGCCAGGACATGGAAGCAACCTAGATGTCCATCAGCAGATGAATGGATAAGAAAGCTGTGGTACATATACACAATGGAGTATTACTCAGCCATTAAAAAGAATGCATTTGAATCAGTTCTAATGAGGTGGATGAAACTGGAGCCGATTATACAGAGTGAAGTAAGCCAGAAAGAAAAACACCAATACAGTATGCTGCTGCTGCTGCTGCTAAGTCACTTCAGTAGTGTCCAACTCTGTGCGACCCCAGAGATGGCAGCCCACCAGGCTCCCCCATCCCTGGGATTCTCCAGGCAAGAACACTGGAGTGGGTTGCTGTTTGCTTCTCCAATGCAGGAAAGTGAAAAGTGAAAATGAAGTTGCTCAGTCGAGTCCGACTCCTAGCGACCCCATGGACTGCAGCCTACCAGGCTCCTCTGTCCATGGGATTTGCCATGCAAGCCAATACAGTACACTAACACATATATATGGAATTTAGAAAGATGGTAATGATGACCCTGTATATGAGACAGCAAAAGAGACAGATGTATAGAACAGTCTTTTGGACTCTGTGGGAGAGGGAGAGGGTGGGATGATTTGGGAGAATGGCATTGAAACATGTATAGTATCATATATGAAATGAATCGCCAGTCCAGGTTCGATGCAGGATACAGGATGCTTGGGGCTGGTGCACTGGGATGACCCAGAGGGATGGTACAGGGAGGGAGGTTGGAAGGGGGGTTCAGGATGGGGAACACGTGTACACCCGTGGCAGATTCATGTTGATGTATGGCAAAACCAATGCAATATTGTAAAGTAATTAGCCTCCAATTAAAGTAAATAAATTTATATTAAAAATTAAAAATATTTTAATGAGCAGATAAATGTAATTTAGTATTGTTCCCCTTATGTCTTCCTTCCTTCTTCTGTCCACTCTTTTTATTTCTCTTCTCTCATTTTTTCTTTCCCTTCCTTCTCTTCATCCCTTCCCCCTACTTACTTCTTTTTCTCTCTCCCCAGAAGTCCAGGTTCGATGCAGGATACAGGATGCTTGGGGCTGGTGCACTGGGATGACCCAGAAGGATGGTACGGAGAGGGAGGAGGGAGGGGGGTTCAGGATGGGGAACACGTGTACACCTGTGGCGGGTTCATGTTGATGTATGGCAAAACCAATACAGTATTGTTAAGTAATTAGCCTACAATTAAAATAAATAAATCTATATTAAAAAAAAGTGAGGGAGTTAGGTAACTGGCAGGGAGTTAGGTAACTAAATATTTTCAACTTCATCAATTTTAATATGACATTCAAAATTCAACCTAATCTGATTGCTCAGAAACTTACTGCTTAGTATACACACAAAAGGGGCAATTATTTTGCTCAAGGTTCAAATATTTTAGTATGACAATGGCAGAACTAAAATGATCAAAGACAGCAAAATTCTAATGGATATTTACTAAATAACAATTATTTGCTCTATTTGTCTACATTTTTAGAAAAATCTTATACTGAAAGATCAACACAGCATATTTGCTGCAAACAGATGACAACTTTTATAGATTAAAGCATCAAGGAAAAGAACAGAATATGACTTACATTATTTAAGTATGTGTCTGTGAGCTTTGTGGAACCTTTTAGTTAATGACAATTTAAATTCAAACTTTCATCTACTTATTTAGAGTATAATTTAAAATGTATAAATTAGCAGAGAATGAAATTGATCATTTCACTAAATACCTTAAAATTACTTAAATAAACCAGAATTTAAGGAAAAGATTTTACTTTTGTACACGAAAGTAGGTAAGCTGGCTATGATTGGTTGTTATTTTTTTAAAGTCATTTGTTCATATTTTATTTATTTAAAAAAATTTTATTTTTGGCTCTGCTGGGTCTTTGTGGCTGTGCAGGATTTTCTTTAGTTGTGGACAGTGGGGGCTACCTGTCCAGTTGCAGTATGCAGCCTTCTCATTGTGCTGAATTCTCCGGCTGTGGAGCACTAGGTTTTAGAGTGTGTGGGCTTCAGTAGTTGTGGCTACCAGACTCCAGAGCACAGGCTCAGTAGTTGTAATGCACGGGCTTAGTTGCTCTGAGGCATGTGGGATCCTTCCGGATCAGAGATCTAACCTGTGTCTCCTGCATTGGCAGGCAGATTCTTTACCACTGGGCCACCAGGGAAGCCCTGATTATTATTACTTTTAAGTTACAATTTAAAATGTACTAAAAATCAAATATATGTGTGAAGTCACCAAATAAAATGTCTTTACGAGATAATACTGAATCTAGGCTTAAGTACTGACTTTTAATTTCTGCCACCAGCAGGAAGCCTAAATAGTCCTTTTATATGTGATAAATATTCTGTCTTAAAATTCACATTAGCATATACTCTGTTGTTGTTGTTTAGTCCCCAAGTCGTGTCCGACCTTTTCGAGAGCCCGTTGACTGTAGCCTGGCAGGTTCCTCTCTCCGTGGGATTTCCCAGGCAAGGATACTGGAGTGGGTTGCCATTTCCCTCTTCAGGGGATTTTCCCAACCCAGGGATTGAACCCACATCTCCTGCATTGGCAGGCGGATTCTTTACCACTGAACCACTTGGGAAACATCATATACTTAAAATAAACTCAAAACAGTTTAAATGGACAATTTTTCTTACCTTTCAAAAGCAGGCCATGAGGTCTCTTCACTTAGTTCAGAGCCATCACTGCTACCTAAAATCAAAAGTTATCTTATTTTTTTAAACATCATATTTATAGTTTAGATTTTACTTCTAAAAAATAAATACTCTAGCTGTGCTTATTCACATTATTTGTTGGTGAACATTCTCATATCAATTCTTCATTCTAATATCATTGTGCTTGATTTATTTTGTGATATATTAGAACAGAGTTGACAAGTCTACAGAAAGAAACAAAACAGCATAAAACATTTTTATATGTATACTTATGGCTTAAATTTATTACATTAGTAAACACTTTTCCTATCATTGGAGAATAAGTACATATATAAGTACACAATTTTTCCTTATAAGGTTTGTCATAATTTAAGACCAATATAATGACAAATTTCTTAGAGGTTCATGGTATACTTCCTTTTACATTTTTTTTAAAACCCATTACTATCCTAAGGATAAAAAGCTCAATGAAATTCAACTTTTGTCTTTAGAGGCAAGGCAGAAGAGGATGGAATCCTTTAAGGGAAAAAAAAAAAGGTACCATAACAATGTAAAAACTTTCTCTTAGAGACCCAGAATATCAGTTAAAATAGAAAGTTTTAAATTAACTTAACTGGAGGGGAAAAGAACCTGGAGAGTCCAAAACAGCTTAGGTTGATTTAAAATTTATTTTAAAGATAATTAATCAATAATTAATTTGTCCCTTGTGTATCACATTGAGTCATCTATCAGACTTTCACAACCAGGGTTCTTTGAGAGGCTCAAACTCTAATACTATAAGGAACCCATTCTGTGCGATGGATTTAACATCTCTTCCATGCATGTGCAAGTTAGTGTCCCATCCTTGGAAGTACTAACAGTTACTAAAATAATTTTCTAGTTGTGTGGCTCAGATAAGAAACTGGAGGTAATCTGCTGTTGGTAGTGGAGGCTTGTATGTTATTCTTGATAGAATATTGTGTGACAGAATATTGTGTGATAAAGACTGAAAATTTAAGCATAATTAGTAGGACTTATTGGAAAAGGCAATGGCAACCCATTCCAGTACTCTTGCCTGGAAAATCCCATGGACGGAGGAGCCTGGTAGGCTGCAGTCCACGGGGTCGCTAAGAGTCAGGCACGACTGAGCATCTTTACTCTCACTTTTCACTTTCATGCATTGGAGAAGGAAATGGCAACCCACTCCAGTATTCTTGCCTGGAGAATCCCAGGGACAGAGGAGCCTAGTGGGCTGCCATCTATGGTGTCACACAGAGTCGGACATGACTGAAGTGACTTAGCAGTAGCAGTAGGACTTATTTGTAGAAAACAAAAGTTTCTTCCAGAAGCACAGACCTCGAGTAGATATGCCTCCTTCAGCTGGTCAAGACTATTCTGGGATTCTGGGTTACCCAGGACATATATGCCATGTTAGAAAATGTTAGAGGCCACAGTCCCAAGCACTGGCTAATTTCTCCAGGGTACTTTCTCAGAGCCTCCAAGGCATAAATTAATAATGTATGTAAAAGTTACAGCTAAAGGAAAATATTTTTTTGTTATGAATTATATGTGTATATTAATAACTACCAGCTGTGGTTATAAACTTTCTTTTTAGAATGTTAAAGTTTTACACGAAACACCCTGGAAAGTGATGCTTATGTCTAATGTTCTTAATTTATAAACAAGGATACAACAATCCTTACTGTTTACCTACTTAGCCTTGGAATAATTAAACAACAAATACAAAGGCAAAAATTGAATTAGCCCCTTCTTGTTCTAAAAGACAGTTCTCTAAAATAAGACATTAACTGTAATGGAATGAAATAATTAGATAACTTTCTTGTAGTAACCAAAAGAACATCTATGGAAAGTAAAAGTCACAAATAGAGAATGATCATCATTATAATACTCAAGATAAGTATTACAGAAAAGGCAAATACTTTATACTAAATTGAGAGCTATAATTTTTTAAATTACTTTTTTTTTGGCTTAAAATAACATGCTAGATTCCAGAACTGTAACACATTTTTAACTAGAAAAAGCTTCTTCCTCTCTCTTTTGCAAAATTATTCTGTGTACTATTTTTCAGATTGAGGTTAATATTTGCATATAGGCAATTTACAGTTATTAATGAAGAGATATTTTAGGTGACCAACTTGTCTTTTGTTCTGTAAATTTTGTCATCATTTGCATTTATAAAAAGGGAAATACTGGACTAAAACTGCTGAATTGAGCTTTCCAGTTCCAAAGCAATTTCAGGGTTCAAAACTCTCAAGGGTTAAAAGAAGTCAGTATGTTCAAGAAAACGAACTACTTCATTTCTTTCTACTGATTGTTCATCAATATTGAGATGATCATATTAAGAGTAATAGACAGCCCCTGAGCAACCTTGGCAGTTAATCAGGGAAGATATTTTCCTCTTTTATTTCTTTTTAAAATAAAAATAGCATTGTATAGAGGTTTCCTAACTATCCAAAGAAATTATGTGCAGCTAGAAGGTTCAGAACATAAATAACAGTTTAGGAAGTAAAAACAAACAAATTCTTCTTAACTTCACGTCCTTTTCCAGTCCTGGTTTTCTTCATAATAGCCATCTCTATTTTCTTACCTCTCATTCTCCAATCTACTCCAGCCAGGGCTTTGCTCACAGTATTCTATAAAGCAAATCTAGTCAAGGTCACCAAGTGACTTTTATCTTGCCAAATTCAGTGATCAACTCCTGTTCTCCTCTTATTTTCTCTTTTGTGCACTTGATATGGATACGTTCAACACATCCCTCCCTTCAGAGATCCTTCCTCTACTGGGCTTTTGTGATACCACACTGCTTTTCTCCCTACTTCAGTGGTCCCTCATTTGTAGTTTCTTTTGATGGACGACCATTTAAAAAAAATGACACCTCCAAATGTTAGCATGTCTACTCTTATTTATTTATATCCTCTCCCTTGGTGACCTTATCTGATCTCATGGCTTGAAATACTACAAATATGCTAATTCTTATACCTGTATCTATAGATGTGACTTTACCTTCTTAAGCTTCAGATTCATACATTCGATTACCTACCTGACAACTCAAGATGATCCAAACATGTCCAAAATGGAATTCTTAATTCCCCAAACCTAGCCACCCTTTACAAATACTTCAATACCTACAAATGGCTGCTCTTATAATGTTCTCTGCCTAGGTAACAGCACCACCATCTAACTAGCTGCTTAATCTAAAAACACCCTGAGACTCATAACTCATCTGCTCCTTTCCTCATTCCTGCATTCCAACTACATGCAGTAACCAATTCAACCAGTGCCTGTTCTCTTCCCCATCATTCCTTGAATGCCTCCCCTTCTGAAGTCAAAAACATCAAGCACTTTTCAAACCATCAGGAATTATTAATTTTAGTGGCTACTAGTAATATGATATTATATCCACACTTTGCTACTTAGCTTTTATCAATTATTTTTTCTACTTGTAGTAGGGTTAATCATGCTTTTCCAGCTGAGTTTTGTTAGAAGTCTTATTTTACATAAGTTGGAACTCTCTCAGAAAATTATTTCTCACCTATTGATATTCCACTAGAAAGAGTAGAGCTTTCAGCTTGGCCTCGAGATGGTGCATGGGGCTCCATGACGCTATCATCTAATAGATGTCTTGGCCCTGCATTTGGGAACGTTGCACTCTTAAACTCTGCTGTGTTCATTTTATGAATGAAACTGGAAACAAAGAGAAATATTTTTCATATCTTTCATTACTGTTACTAATTCAGGATATAAAAGATACTCTTACATAAAGATTCAGGATATAAAAGATGTACCTGCTATCCTGAACTTACTTCTGAACTCTCATACTAATGAACACACAGATTTTACCATGAAAGCCTCAAGCTAACAGTTTAGGGAAAAATTTTTTAGAAAACCAGGCCATAACTACCTATATAACAGAAAACACTTTATCTTGATGCTTGGGTTCATTAAAAATTATTTTCACATTCGCTTTTGGAAAATATCTATTAAATTTTCACAAAACTCATGACAAAGGAGAACCTCGGGGTCCATTTTGAGGAAACAATCTTGTAAAGCTAAATAAAAAGACAGTTTCCCTTTCTTTGCATTTTGTTATTAAAGAACAGTTTTTATATGCTTTATTTATGGTGACTTGTTTTGGTTAAGACAAGCAATGCCTCATGATGTAAGTTATAATTTAAAATGGAAACAGTGTTTGCTTTCCTGATTTTATTTATGATGATGACCTGTAATGTTCATTTTTATTCCCCAAAATGTGAAAGCACTATTGGAGAAAGCTTATTTCCAAATTAAGGTAAGGAAGAAATAAATGCCTTTATGCAAACAAGATATTTTACTAAATCAGAAAAAGACTGCTTTACATAAGTAAAACTGTGCAAGGACGCTATTTTCTGTCCAACTAGTAAAATAAGTAGGAAATAAATCCAACTAAATACATAAAAATTTGAAAGATAAAATTAAAAGTGCTGACTTGTAACCCAAGCTATGGCACTTCCTGTGTCCATGTTGAATCAGGTTCCGAGGGGACGGCGGTGTCTGTGGTAGCAAGGCTCCTTCAGCTGCCATGCTTTTTCTTCCACTTTGTGGAGATGCTCCTACCTCAGGACCTTAAGGGTCAAATTAAAAAAGAGAGAGACAGAGACACAAAGAGAGACAGACAGAAATTGTTAAATGGTTTAGAAAGATTGCTTTATTTGTAATGCTTTGATATGAAATAAAAATTGTGGTTTAATTTAAGGTAATATGAATTCTATTTAACTGACTGAACATAAGAAATACTTAGTTTCTGAGTCATAAAACACAAAACCTCAAAAGAAACAATATCTATTAATTTCTATCTCTTTTACTTGCCCTAAGCAGCCAGTATAAATAGCCTGTTTATAGAGGAAACAGTGTGATTAGAAGAGATGGTGTAAGGGTCTCATATCACACATGAAACCTGGACTAAACCCTCAGGTCTTCTGAATCCTAGTTCAGTGCTCATTTAATTTTACACATGATTTCTTCACTCTTAGTTTCAGCTTCTTCATGGATACAGAATGTGTAGAGGAGGTCAAGGATTCAAGTTACAATTTAAATCTATATTGACTGCTCAAGTTTCTGGAAATTAAAAAAATGGAACTTGAGAGTACACAGATTTGCAAAATAACACTTAAAATTTTTTTCATTAGTGTACAGTTGCTTTACAAGCAAAATATCACTTTAAGAATGAAAAGAAAAGCAAACTTAAATAGATATAGCCTGAAATGATTTCCTCTGCTTGGACCACTCTCCCCTGTAGATACTGTCATGGTTTTGCTCCCTCATTCCCTTCATACTTTATTAGATGTGTCTCCAATTATTTTTAGGATATACAATAATACAAAGCTTAGTGCCAACGTCTGTATTTGGAATATTAAACAAGGTACTGTCTATGATTTCTTTAAAAAATTCTCTTCAATTTTATGTTTTTAGATTATTTATATACATATAAATCCCAATTGTAATGCAACAGATAAATTAAGAGACTATGATTATTCTTTTCAGTACTTGGTCCAGCATTAGAAGTGATATTAAAAAAAAAAATTAAGCCACTAAAACTGACTCCTATAATTATTCAAATTAGTAAATTTTTCACTTAGACCACAGAAATTTCTAACATAATTAACCTTCATGGCCTCTTACAGTATGCTTAATGAAAAAAAGAGTTGATAATTCATAAACACTTACTTCTTATTTTCTGTTGGTTATATCTATTACTCTTGATTACTTGGCATATTTATCTGCATATTACTGACAAACTACACATGACAACTTCTTAATGAAAAAAACAGAAAAACCAAACAGAAAAAGATATATTTTAATACCAAAAATAAAACTGTGCAGGCAGAATAAAATGTGCTAAGCATTTATTCACTTTGGAGTATATCCCTTCTTTCTTATTAGGTTATCTGGTTTATTACTCAGTAACAAGAGAAAGCTGCACTAACCTACTAAATCCTCCCTGGAAGCAGCAGAACGTGGTGTGCTTGTTCCTGGTTCTATCTTTAATGAAAGCCTGAATTTCAAAAAGGAAAAAAGCACATAAAATGATTAATATTTGACCAAATAACATTAAAATCATGTATTTTTCTACCAAAAGCCTAAAAACATTTTTTATAAAATAATCTCAACTATATATTTTTCTTCAAGGGTGATCTCAGTTAAGTCCCCTTTCTCTTTCATACAAAGCTGATCTTACAGTGATTCCAGGAAATATTAAGAGAGGGAAAAACATCAAAACTTCATATTAAAAAACAGAGATAGCTCTCCCAAGAACCTCAATACTGCCGAACAATTCAACACGTTTAAAGCTATTTGGTGAGTTAACCTGAGGTTATACTGATACAAGGCAAGTAAGTTCAGTAACTTTCCGACATTGCATTAAATTATGCAAATTCTTTCTAGAATCCTTATTGGATGGGCTAATGGTCTCTGTAGCACTGAAAACTAAAACAAAACAAAACCTTATTTAAAACTAACCATCCAAAAAACCAACCAACTCAAATTATTAAAAGGAAGATCTATCTATACAAATAAAAAGGCTGTTTACAAAATCCCTGATCAATCCCTTTTCTAAGTCAGAGTTTATTAGTTGGAAATTAAGGTGGTTCAGTGGTAGAGAATCTGCCTGCCAATGCAGGAGACACAACAGACCTGGGTTCAATCCCAGGATCAGGAAGATCCTTTGGAGAAGGAAATGGCAACCCACTCCAGTCTTCTTGCCTGGAAAACTCCATGGACAGAGAAGCCTGGCAGGCTACAGTCTACGGGTTCACAAAGAGTCAGACACGACTGAGCATGCACACACACAAGTTCCATTTAGGAAAATGTACCAATTTTGAGCTCAGCAGCAAACAAAGGTTATAATTCCTATCAGTGGGAATGGTTCCAGGAAAAAGGATACTAAAGCAGTTGTAGAAAGTATTTTGGTATAGTCCAGGAAATACACTTTGATGTACTCTGTATTATCATTAAGCATTTGTCTGGAAATTAATAAAGACTTTTTATTTTTCAGCATCCTACCAATTGGAATTTTTTATGAAACTGCACAATACAAATGATATTATAATGATAAATCTATTATAGGTGCTTAACTTTTTATCAATTTCTTTGATATCCTAAAGAAGACATCACACATACTTGTACTCTAATTACTTAACCATGTAAAGTACATGTATTGAACAGATGTATGATTAACCAGAACTGTCTGCTCTTTTTCCTGTTACAGGGTAGCTGACTCTAATTATGTGAGCTTCAGACTATGATATATTCCTTCGCTGAACTCTTGTTTTGTGTCAAGCACCGTTCTCTCAGCGCTGGAATATAATAGAGACTAAAGCAGACAGGGTGTCTCTCCCCTTCAGAAGCACACAGTCTAGAAGGTGGAGACAAAGAAGTAAGCAAATTAAGTAAAGTTTCCTAACACAGAACCAAAATAGAAAGGAACAGAAAGGAGGCTATGGGAGAATCACATTGCTATTAATAATGGCCAATAACCAACAGCAATATAAAAAATGGAAGCATCTTAAACTGCACTTAAAATGCAGTCAGTGTCAGTTGCCTATATCATCATCAAAACACTATATATAACAGTGATGCTGATTCATTGAGAAAAGATATTATGCTGCTGCTGCTGCTAAGTCGCTTCAGTCGTGTCCGACTCTGTGTGACCCCACAGACGGCAGCCCACCAGGCTCCTCTGTCCTTGGGATTCTCCAGGCAAGAATACTGGAGTGGGTTACCATTTCCTTCTCCAAAAGATATTATGCTCAGTATTAAAATGAAATAACTTCGAAAGATTTTCACCCTGATTAAAACACATGCATGTAACTTGTAATATTGATACTGGCTGCCTATGTAGATGAAGCTGCCAAAAACAGAGGCTTATGGATAAATGAAAAGTCATTTTTATTTAAATCTTTCATCACAAAATCCATTTTTCCCACCTTATGACCTTAATAGCTCTTATGTTAAAATGCTCTGATTTTCAACACATTTAAACAGTAGGTTCATGCAACACAACTGCATCTTTAGGAAAACACTATCTTCTTTAGCTTCCCGTAAGATTCTCCAATACCACCAAAAGACTTGTAATACCCCAAGCAAACATAGGTTCCTACCCTAGTCCACTGATGGTTCCATCCCTGAAACACCTTTCCTAACTCTTCATGTGGAGCAACTCACCTGCTAAGATGCAGACTAAGGTAAGATGGTCACCTGAAGCTGCTCATGTTTATTTTGTCTTCACTTTTCCCAGTTAAAGTTGAGTTAGGTCTCCCCTCATCTATGTTCCTATAGCATCCTCAGCACATCTCTAGTATAGTACTCTTTGAAATATTTTGTAATTATTTATTTTGTAATCCCAGCAGCTAGCATTTACCTATAGCAAAAGCTGAATAAATATTTGTTGGTGAATACAATGGGACTTCCCTGTAGCTCAGATGGTAAAGAATCTGCCTGCAATGCAGGAGACCTGGGTTTGATCCCTCGGTCAGGAAGATCCCTTGGAGACAGAAATGGCAATCCACTCCAGTGTTCTTGCCTGGAGAATTCCATGGACAGAGGAGCCTGATGGGCTACAGACCATGGGGTTGCAAAAGTTGGACATGACTAAGTGACTAACACACAATGAGCATAATGAGAAGGCTGCTCGAGTTCTAGTTATTCATGAAAACAAAAATCAGTATAACAGCATCTACTTTCCTACCAAAATGAAGCTCTCATGCCAGGATTCAGACAGCTAAAACTACTTAACGGCTTAGTTAACTCTATCCTTTCAGCATTAAAATTCACCATACTCTGTATTTATGCAACAATTTTTTAGACTTCACTTCTACTGAAGGGGCTTTCCTGATAGTTCAGTTGGGAAAGAATCTGCCTGCAACACAGGGGACCCTGGTTCAATCCCTGTGTCGGGAATATCCGCTGTAGAAGGGATAGTCTACCCATTCCAATATTCTTGGGCGTCCCTGTTGGCTCAGCTGGTAAAGACTCCACTTGCAATGCAGAAGACCTAGGTTCGATACTTGGGTTGGGAAGATTCCCCTGAAGAAGGGAAGAGCTACCCACTTCAGTACTCTGGCCTGGAGAATTTCATGGATTGTATAGTCCATGGGGTGGCAGACAGTCCGACTCAACTGTGTGACTTTCACTTTCTATTGAAGAGTTACACTTTAACTTTTACAAAATCCATTAAATTTCTTGAGACAGACACAGAAATTTTAATAGTGACTTACTCATGTTTGAGTTTTAAGATAATCTTATGTACCCAACTGGACAAAATATGAGTTTTATGCTATGTCAGTAGAGAGATGAAAGAAATAAGTGATAAATATGACACAGACCATCACGCTCAAGAAACTTACAATCTAGGGTATCAGATCTGTGAAACAGTGCCAAGATTATTAAAAAGCTGATGCACTGACCTCATACATTTTCAAATGAATTACCCTGTAAAATCTTTCTGTAAAACAAAAATTGACACAGAAAGATAAAGTGGTAATAATACAGTATGGTGGAGAAGATGGCAATAAAGGTGTTTTCAAATATAAGTAAAGCTTTAGATACATTTTAAGTATATGTACAGAGCTTCTTGATATATTTGATATTTGAAGAAAAGTTATTTCCAGTTGTTTTCTGGAATTTCTAGCCTTTTATTATGGGTACCAATTCTGTTCTCCAGAATTCCTTAAAAGATGTTGAAACTTATGGAACAAAGAAGCTGATAATTACTATCACACAGCATAAGAAAATTTTTGTATATAATGCATTAATATTAAAAATAACCTTATCTTTCACTTTAATAAAAATTTAAAGTGTAACGTTTTACTGGAAAAAATACTTGTGGCAGATACAAAGTTAAATTTGAAAGCTTAGAAACAGCATAAAGATTTTTTAAAAATAAATGAACCTGCAAGGAAAATGAAAAGCCTCAAGAGAAATAGCCTCTTTATCCTTCTATCTTTTGGAAAAAACAAAAACCAAAAAACCAAAAACCAAAAACCTGGCAGTCATGATGCAGAGCACACTACTAAAAAATAAATGCACATGTGTGTGCTCAGTCATGTCTGACTCTGACTCCATGGACTGTAGCCCACCAAGCTCCTCTGTCTAAGGAAATTTCCAGGCAAAAATACTGGAGTGGGTTACATTTCCTACTCCAGAAAAATAAAAAGGGTTAATGAAAAAATCCCTTTTCCGTTGGGCAGGACTGAGAATGTGTAAGCAAAAAGACATGGATATCAGCTGTATTAAAAGTAAGTTTTGAAAACCTTTAACGAAGGACTTGCTTGAATAGAGGAAAGGACAAGTGTGGTGTTTTATTGGACAAATATTAATTCAGAGTCCAGAAGGTTCAATATTCTCTCAGTACACAAAAATAATTGAAACAAGTTCAAAATTGTGTTAAAAATTTCCTTAAAGAGGAGCAATTTTTCTATTCATGGACTGTTTCATTAATTTGTCTGTCTATTAAAAGATATATTTCCATAAAGATTCAGTGCTTCAATGGAGAAAGGAAGAAATGTAAAACTAGAACTATCAAACATCAGTTCTCAACAAGCTGAGAAACATACAATGCTTTCTAATGGAAGAAGAGATGACGTACTTGTATACTGGCTCCGTCACATCCAGTGACTGATTTCAAAAGTTCACCTGAATAGGTAACTTTACCACTGTAAATGCACAACTGTATTTGCATGATAAGATGCAGTATTTAGATGTCTGAATACAGAGATGAAAGGGTAGAGGACAGGACACAGTTATACAAACCACTTCTGAAGTTCCAACCTACTTGTAATTATCATCTTCCACAAACTTTTGCAGTTCTTCTATATACTGAACAGAGTTCAGGTATTTTTGGACGTGAGGCAACATGGGGATATCTAGGCAAAACATGATAAATAATTAGCTGATAAAGTACATCTCAGGCAAAATTTTTAAAGTTAAGCTGAGAAAAATATATTTAAAGGTAAATTAAGGCCACATGAGTTTGGATGAACTCCAGGAGATGGTGATGGACAGGGAGGCCTGCCGTGCTGCAGTTCATGGGGTTGCAAAGAGTTGGACACAACTGAGCGAATGAACTGAACTGAACTGAACTGAACTGAAGGCCACATGGCATCAAAATTTAAATGAACTCTAGAAGGACATGACTGAGGTAAATGTTATTTAATGTAAAACTGAAGGTAATTTAGAAAACTGCAGTTGCAGGCTGTTTGTATAGATTAAAACACCTCAATTTATAAAGTCCCACATATTTGAGAAATTTCATAAAAAAAAATCAGAGCCACCACTGTAATTTATAGTCAAACCTCATCTAAGTGCAAGATATAAGGTAGTTTAGCGGTTTTTTTTTTTTTTTTTAAAAGCCTGGCTCACATTTGTAGTTTTTTTCTCTCCTACTTAGAAATTTCAAATAAGATTGATTTAACATTACAATTTGATGTTATGTTAAAAAAAATTGAGAAAAGGATAAAAAAAGAGATTAAAGTTAAATAACAACAAACTGTAAACTATTTTTAAACAGCATTAAAATTACATAGCTGTAAAAACCTCTCTTTATTTTCTATCAAGCTGAAAGGACTCAAATGCTTTAAAACAATACATTTAAAAAAATCATTTCGGCTTGCATAAGTTCTTTTCACATATGTGTTTCCATAAAATACATCTTGGACAAAAACTGGTTATCTACTCAACACAGAACTCAAGAAAGCTTCTCAACTCTTACTACAACAGTCTCAGCTCACGCTCTAACTGAAAAATAAAAGAAATATTTACATAATAGAGCAGGGAGATCAAATGAGATGAAAAGAAAGGAAAATAATTGTGAAAACTACATTAGCAAAGTTGCTACAAATTACAGAAGAGCAAAAGATAAAACTTAGCATTTTAGATATGAAATACTTGAACTCCTTAAAAGCAAGATCTTAAACAGGATGCTAAACATTGAACAGTGACATAATCATTATTTTCCTTTACATTAGGATGATGTACCCTGCCCTGTAAAAAGTGGCCATCAACCTGTATAAATGAATCAAACCTTTATAAATGAATTACAGCATTACTCCCAGAAACTCACCATATTCACAAGACTGCTGTAAATCAGAAATTATTCTAAGGATGTTATTCATCAAGTTTGATCTTTGCTCATTTTCTAGAATGCTGCCAGTTGATGGATATGCTGAATCAATGTATGTTAAATCAGATAGATAGATACCTGAAACAAAATTAAGATAAATGAGTGTTTTCCTACTTGTTTGGATGAGTATAGTTTGTTTATAGCTATATTTCAATATATGCCATATTTAAAATATATTCATTATTAATACTATGTTAAAACATGACCAATAGGCCTAGATTTCTGTGGAGGCCAGGTCAGACATGTAACTTAAAGCTGAAGTTAGAAACTCCATTACCTTCCTACCCATGGGTCTTAATGGAAAGAAGGTGAGCTCCTGAACTGGCTCTGCCTCTGCATAAAATAAGTATCCTAATTTCCGAACCTCGGTTTTTATGTCTATATACTAGTACCTATTTTTCAAGTTGTGGTACAGCCTGAGGAAGTTTTAAGTTAGCCAGCCTAACCACTTCCCTTCCACTTCCATGGAGCAGTTAACTTAATATTAGTTCTATACATGCTTGGCTCGAGTGGGTAACTGGTCACATGAGCCTTACTTTTTTTTTCCTTTAAAATATTTATCTGGCTGCACTGGGTCTGGGTTGTGGCACACAGGCTCTTCGCTGAGGCGTGTAGACTCCAGAGCGCTTGGGCCCAGCTGTCCCCATAACACATGAGAGCCCAGCTCCTCAACCAGGGATCAAACCTGTGCTCTCCTCCCTCGCCACCTTGGAAGATAGTCAGAGGTTAAAGCGTCTGCCTCCAACGCGGGAGATCCGGGTTCGATCCCTGGGTCGGGAAGATCCCCTGGAGAAGGAAATGGCAATCCACTCCAGTACTCTCGCCTGGAGAATCCCATGGACGGAGAAGCCTAGTAGGTTACAGTCCACGGGGTCGCAAAGAATCGGACACGACTGAGCGACTTCACCACCTTCTTAACCTCGGGAGGACCAGAAAAGTCTTGATTCCTAATTACTTTGAAAACTGTCTCATTCTAGTAGAACCATCTTGTTTTTATTAAAGGTTAACAGTTGGATTTTTGAAATAGTTCTACTAACTACACATTGAAGTTAACCTTGCTCTTTTTTCTGTACCAACAAAAATAATACATCCTCTCAAATGATTCAGTTGTCCTAATTCTGGATATTCAAAGTCACATCTACAGAAAATACTTCCTGAGAGTTTACTATGCATGTGTAAAGTGTAAAAGGCACCATGTTCCTACTTTTAAATCATTATTCCCCGTTCATGAACTCTCAGAATAAGTGCAACCAAAATGATGTACCTATTGCCTTCCAAATAAGCCCTATGTTTTTTCTCATGCTGGTTCTTCCAGCTTAAATGATACCTGAATTCAACTCTGCCCATCTAAACTATTATCTTATATTCAGATCCGTGTCAACGGTTCTTTAGTTTCCTCATATATTCCAAGAAAGGAATTTAGAAACTGTCTAGTCCAAACCCTCTTTTCATAGGCAAACACTCTAAGGTCCACAGATATTAAGGAAGTGCCTAACACCACATGAATTGTTAGTGACAGGGCTGGATCTCAGAGGATACACTTGTACTCCAAGGTTTTTTTTTTTAAATTACACTGTTTTTACAAACTCATACAGTATCTGTATAATTCACTTGATAATTTTTAAGACTTTCTAATCTCTTTATTAAAAGTCTTTTGTATTTTATATTTAATCTGTTTAATAAACTCATTCAGGTGGTTACTCTATCTTGCACTTTAAAAAATGAAAATCCTGACCAGCATTTGCAGACAATTGGTATTTAACACAATGTAAAAAAGTTGGCAATGGTAATCCTTTTACTCATTCCAGTATCATTCCTTTTCCATTCAGTAAATCTTAACAGTATTCTTTAAGCCATCTATCATAAATACTTCTTTTTCTTTCCAGACTCTCAACTTTATTTTTTATGACTTCAAATAAATCTGTAGCCTAGCTCCTTTTCTTTCCCTCCTATCTCAGAGGAAGAAGAATCCCCTTCTTTTCCTTCCAAATCTAAACTGCGATTTTGAATGTAATCTCTACTGCCTCCTTTTAACATATCCACTGCTGCCTCCACTATCACTCACACTCCATGGCTCTTTTCCAAGAGCCAGTGTGCACATTTAAATCTCTTCTATTTAAAAACACAAGCAAAGCAACCCTTCCTTTAAATCTGATGCCTTCCTCAAGACAGGACTCTTGCTTTCCTCAACAAACACCTTGAAAGAGAAATAGGATTGGTACAATTAATTTTTTTATCCTTCACTCTATTTTTATGTAATATTTGATACATATAAAAGTTTACTTGTGTCAGGAAAAATTGTGATAGACTTTGCAGTAGGCAAAAAGATTACTAGGTATATCCTGTTTCCAGTGCATCCTCTTGGCCTGAACTGTTTTATAAGTTGTTGAAAACTGGTAATAATACAAATTCTTGTCCATAAAAATGCCAATGAATTATGTCCAGTGGGATGTAACTGATTATTGCCCTGTGGATGTTGACCAATTTTGCAACTATCTGTAAATTCATTCCAGCATTCCCAACGGCCTGCATGTATGTGCAGTACTCTGACTTCTTCCTTGAAGTTACTGTAAATATCTTCCTGATTCCCTGTATACTTAATGACTTAAACAAAACCTTTGACATGTGTTCATATTTTATTTGTGTGAGAAAGATAACTGTATCTTTTAAAAATAACAGTTTGACATATCATATTGGTTATCAAATAATGTAATAAATACTCATCAACTTAAGAGCTACAATATCAGTAATGTTGCCTCATCTTTATATGTTCTTTCCCTTTGTCATCTCTCTGCCTCCTGTCCAGAGGGAACTACCATTTCTAATTTTAAGATTATTCCCCTTGTTCTTTCTGAGGCACATGTCTGTATTCCTGCACATTTTACTTTACTTTTGCTTATTTTTGAGCTTAAAAAAAAATCACACTTATATATATGTGATTAAATGATAATATTGGTAAAGTTAGAATGGGTACACAACAAGTGATTTATAAGTGGTTGTTAAAGATGGTCTGTGATTGCTCTGTCTCACTATTTTGTTTCTAAGACTTATTCATCTTGTTAAGTACAGCCGTAATTCCTTAAGAGAATAAACTATATGTAACTATATCACAATTTACTTATTCATTTTATTTGATATGAGTTTTGAATTACTTGCCCCCTTCCTCCTTGTTGCTATAGATATTCTTGTACATGTCTCCTGGTGCACATGTACAAGAATTTCTCTAGGAGAGATATAAACACATATATACATACATGCAGGCACGTAACTTTACAAGACAGTGCCACATTGGTTATTAAGCTATATCAACTGATACACCCACTGACAGTATATAGGTTTCTACTGATCCACACGTGCTAACATGTGAAATTCACATGTGTCACATTGCTGAAGCTTATTCTGGCAAAGGCACACATGACCTTCTCATACTAATTCTGTAGACATCCCTCTTGGCCTCCTCTCCACTGCTCAGTCTCTCTGCAGAATTTGTACTGCTGACTCCCTTTGTCTCTCAGTCTTTACTGGCTTGAACTTGCCTCGTTTCCATCCTCCCTCGACTTTTCTATTTCCTCAGGTCCCTTGGAACTGGTATTCCCCATGGTTCTGTCATTAATCTTCTCACTCTACATGTACTTCTGAATTATCTTATTTCTGAGGCCTCAACCATCACCTGATTGCTGACGACTCTCCAAATTTCTCTACAGAACACAGCTCCTGACTTTCATTTTCAATTTAACATGCCAAACTAACCATAATTTGTTCCTAGACACCTGCCATTCCACTTTCCAAACCTGGTCAGTGATATGAATTACTAACTAGCAAAGAAGAACTAAAGAGCCTCTTAATGAAAGTGAAACAGGAGAGTGAAAAAGTTGGCTTAAAACTCAACATTCAGAAAACTAAGATCATGGCTTCTGGTCCCATCACTTCATGGCAAATAGATGGGAAAACAATGGAAACAGTGACAGATTTTATTTTTGGGGGCTCCAAAATCACTGCAGATGGTGGTTGCAGCCATGAAATTAAAAGATGCTTGTTCCTTGGAAGAAAAGTTGTGGCCAACCTAGACAGCATATTAAAAAGCAGAGACATTACTTTGTTAACAAAGGTCCGTCTAGTCAGAGCTATGGTTTTTCCAGTAGTCAGGTATGGATGTGAGAGTTGGACTATATAAAGAAAGCTGAGCACTGAAGAACTGATGCTTTTGAACTGTGGTGCTGGAGAAGACTCTTGAGATTCCCTTGGACTGCAAGGAGATCCAACTAGTCCATCTTAAAGGAAATCAGTCCTGAATATTCATTGGAAGGACTGATGCTGAAGCTGAAACTCCAATACTTTGGCCACCTGATGGGAAGAACTGACTCACTGGAAAAGACCCTGTTGCTGGGAAAGATTGAAGGTGAGAGGAGAAGGGGACGACAGAGGATGAGATGGTTGGATGGCATCACTGACTCAATGGGCATAAGTCTGAGCAAGGTCTGGGAGTTGGTGATGAACAGGGAGGCCTGGCATGCTGCAGTCCATGGGATCACAAAGAGTTGGACACAACTGAGCAACTGAAATGAACTGAATTAGAAACCCCTACACTGCTTAAACAAAAAAGCTCTGAAGGAGTTTACTATCTCATATTTCTCCAGGTTAAGCTGTTAGTGAATACAATGTGATCACTGCATGATCAAGTCATGTGTTACATAGTATAAATCAGAGGCTAGAAGCTGTCCCAATCTTTTTAAAATCAGGAAATAACACAGGAAGTATCTATATGACTTTTTCCTTAAAAAAATGGGGCGATCTGACAATAGTGAGGTACAGCTGGGAAGAGTACAGACAGTAATCATTACAGATGTCAGTCTGTCATAACCTATTTTCCTCTGCTCTCTTACTTCTCGTTTACTTCACCTATATACATTACCTGCTTCATTCGTGTTGTGAGCATCTGTAGGCTTTTGAGTAGACCCCTGCTATACCTATGTATGTCATAGGAATTTAAAGAAATAATTAATTCTGTGAAAGAAGTAGAAACTAAGCTGACTTCAAATAAAGGATGCTGATCAATAAACAAGTGATGGTAGCGCCTGAGAAGGAGAAAAGTAGCACAAAGTTAGGCAAAGACGGGGGACAGCACGTGGTATTGGTAAAGAGCCCACCTGCCAACGCAGGAGACGTTAAGAGACGCCAGTTCAGTCCCTGGGTCGGAAAGATCCCCTGAGGACGGCGTGGCAAACCACTCCAGTATTCTTGCCTGGAAAATCCCACAAAACAGAGAGGCCTGGCGGGTTACAGTCAGGGGGTCGCAAAGAGAACAAAATGACTGTAGGGACACACACACACACATGCACACACACACACACAACACGGGTACAGAAAGTAGAAGCCCGCAAGTTTTATCTAGAAGCAGCAATCAACAGTTATATAATCCAATCAGAGGGAGTGCAGCCAAATGCTTTGGAGTGAGAGTCAAATCCCAGTGCTACAGCTTAGTACTGAAGTCCTAAACCAAATTACCTAAGATGTCTAAATCTGTGTCTCCTCAGCCACTGAGTTAATCAACATTCTTGATTTAAAGAAATAAAAAAGCATAGTTGGTACCTGACAATTACTAATTCTCTCAGCAGCACCCTAATTTCATAGCAGAAGAATTGGGTCAGAGGTAGTAAAGTGACTTGTCTAAGTTCCCACAGCCAACGAGGGGCTCAGAACTCTCTCTTTCCCCTATGACTCAGGCCAGGGTTATGTTTGCTTTTAAATCACAGCATAAACTAATAAGAATAACTGTATTCAGACAAGAGGGGTCATGTTGCAGACTAGGAGGAAGTGACATAGTATAACATCAGAATTTAGTTATATAACAGTAGAATTTAAGAAATATTAAATTTCTGAGAGAATTTCATACCTAGCTTTTCAATTATTTTTAATAATTATAGATCATGAGCAGTTTTATCTTAGAAATACACACCATGTTTTTCTTATAACTTCAAAACCTTCTAAAGTGGCAAATTTAGTAAAATGTTTAAAAATTGTTCCAGGCTGTAAAGAGTATTCTATTAATTAGGATTAGGAGGCTAATGAGGAGGCTGCCTCTTCAGACCATAGTCTCTCTCCTAAGCTTTGTAATAAAACACAAACTCATCAGCCTGCAACTACTTCTCAGTGAAGCTGAGTGCGTGGAAGGTCTCTGGGCAGCGGGCTCGAGTTTTTTATAACTGCCCGCTAACTGCCCGCTGAACCACGATAGTCTGCTTCCAGATGCTGCCCTTCCTTCAAGCTGCACACAGTCTCTCCTTGTTTGCAGGCGTTCAACCTCCTGCTGATGCCACTACCCCCACCCCTATTTAAGGCTACAGAGAGGAATTCCTAAGGAGACTTCTCCCCCCTAGTCTCCAGCAAATGTTTGGTGACGTAATATGTGGGCTGAACTTGAGTCTCCTGAGAAAGAGAGGGAATCACTATTCAAGGGTACTGTATATACAATCTGGGTCAGCTGCAGCTGGTTTTACTGCATTTCTCCATGTGGCAGACAGAGCAAAGCCACAATGCTTTCTCTGCCGGATTAAAGACAGCCCGCAGACCAGGAACTTCCACTCTACTACTTAAAATTACATAGGTGGCTTGTCAAATTCAATTGATTAGTGCTGTAAGAAGAAAGAAGCTCCTTATTACAGCTTGGATTCAACGGTCCAAAACAGAAATGCAGTTGCCATTAAAGTCACAGAGGAACAAACGTCTACACTGATTTTTAAAAGCAAGAGTGAGAGCAGCAAGTTTCTGGGCTTGCCTTATCAACAGACTCAAAAAGGTATTTTAATATTTCTCTTATTTTTATTTTAAAATTCTGTGTATGCTGAAATGTATAATTGTTTTATATTTGTAGTAGAAATTTCAAAATCTCTTATTAATCAAAGACTTTTGGAACATACTACAATTTGCCTTGTCTGGACAAGGTTTTGTTTTGCAACTTTAGGTAAAACTGTCATTATATACTTTGTGATGATTAATGAATTATTTGAGGTTCAATTTAATGAAATTTAGTGTGTATGTTTATAGACTGATGTATATACATTCTGCACTTCAAAAAACAAGAGCTTTAGTGACATTAGAAATTTTAACAATTAACATTAAATGTATATGATTTATTGCACAATGATAAAAACAAAGGGATACAAACTAAATAGTTGTAAACATGATTAGTTTGTCTTTACAGCTACAGTGTGTATGCTAATGATTTACATGTACTGTTAAAATATCTTAAAGTAAAGCTACAAATATAACTAAGAAGATATCAAATTAACTGCAAGGCTTTGCAATGATACCCCAATCACAGCATAACCAAATATAACCTAGTATTTAATAATCCTAAGTATAAGAGTTTTAAAATAAGTCTATGGTATTTCTTACTAAAACTCAAACTTTTAAGTAGTTTCTAAGTTTACATGTAACAGTACTTTAACTTGGGTGACAAAAATTAAAACTGCTACAACCGGAATTATGTGACAAACCAAAGCGATGGATACATTAAGAAGTCCTAAAACCTTACAGATTATAGTTAAGAAGAAATAAAATGTTATAGAAGTATTGCATAAGTGGTCAACATTAACAATAGAAAGTAAGAACCCAGAAGATACAATTACTTAAATACACAGTTAAAAGACTAAAAGTATATAATATTTTTAGACAAATACAATTTTGACCAACGAACACAATTCTTTAAATATCCTATCTAGGAGCTTTGTTTAATTGTATTACTAGACTAAAAATAAAATTACTAGTTACCAACAACGAGCTTTAAAACCAAAGACACTTAAGTTTGTTATGATTTGGGGGTTCTCTGTCCATTTAAAAAATCAAAGAAATTCAAGGTAAGACTCTTCAACAAGCAGAAAAATGGTAAAGCTAAGTAAGATTTCTGCAACTTTACTTTCATGTCCTTTTCTTAAAGATTCAAAACTCTAAATACTGGGACAATCTCTGTTAAACATATTTTATAAGAAGTTCTGATAAAATTTCCAAGAAATACTGGATCAGAAATATGTCATCTCTTTCTTTTCTGTTGTTGCCGCTATGGAAAGTACAGGACTTCAATTAAACCTTGGTTCTTACGGAAGCCTTAAGCAAGCATTTAATCTGAAACCCAGATAACTATTTATTCCTTTCTTAAACATCTCCAGGGGATGAAATTGTTCTTGTGTCTCTTCCCGGAACATAATTCACAATCTAGAAGTTCTTTATCTAAGGTATCTTCAGTGCTTCATAAATTTAATTTCATTGCCTCATGCTGTTTTCAGTGCATGACACTGCCAGTTAAATGCCTCTATGCGTTTACCATCTGAAAGGAAGTCAAATCTTGACTTTCCTTTCTTCTCCCTACTAACTGGCAATGTAGCAACTATGAAGAGAAATAGTATCAACAAAATTAACTCAAAGCATGGAAGGCTCCCCGCCCCCCCCA
>SJYX01021397.1:96357-118933 GCA_006410675.1 Oreotragus oreotragus | reverse complement strand
AACCAACAAAAACTAAATTAACGAGGACAACTGGTTGAGCAAAGGGGCTGAAGTGTGCTTCTATTAACCAGTTATGAAAAATAATTGGTATATTCTTAAGTAAAAGAGCTCAGGTTGCTAACCGCATTTTAAGCTTATAGATTAATAAACAAAGTAATTCATATTTTACAAGAAAGAATCTATTATCACTTTAGAAGGCATTTGCCTCAAATTTCCCATTCCAGAAATGCTAAATATATTTATCTTATACTTAACTCAACCCAATTAAAAAGTTCACCCCTCGGAAGATTTTACTTGATGACCAATTATCTGAAAGTTCTAAGTTGGTTATCCCTTTCGTCCTACTTCTCCTATCACGAAGAACACAGTATTGGGACAAAGTAAGGAAATTAATGAGAAATTCAACAACAAAAAGAAAAGAATTTTCCTCTCAACCTAAGTAATTAAACAGTTTCTTTATAGAAAGAGGACAGGTATGTTAAATAAAGGTGGTTTCCAGTAAAGGTGCTATTCAAAGTATGAAATCTTTTTGTCTTTTTCAACACACTGTTCTGTTCAAAACATGGGTTCTTCTTAAAAAAATATATGTTGTGAAATATGTGGCATGACTGGTCAGTATTTTTCTATGAGGAATCAGATCTATTAACTGGACTTTGTTAGTCTTATACAAATTTTAATCACCAAATAAACTGAGGAAGAAAGAGACTGGCCCTTCAAACTCAATGTAGAGAATTCCATTTTCACGCTTTGAGAAGAATCCAATTGCGTCATAGAAAACAACTATTTCAAGATTATTCAGTGCAAGTCACTGATGTAGAAAACGAACTTGTGTTTAGCAGGAGGGAAAAGTGGGGGAGAGGGGTAAACTGGGAGATTGGGATTGACATATACACACTACTATATATAAAATAGATAACTAATAAGAATCTACTGTATGGCAACAATAACTCTACTCAGTACTCCATAATGACCTATATGGGAAAATAATCTAAAAAAAAAAGAATGGACACGTGTATAGGTATAACTGATTCACTTTGCTGTATACCTGAAACTAACACAACACTGCAAATCAGCTATACTCCAATAAAAATTTTTAAGAGGTTGTAAGCAAAGGGTTGTAATAAAATTCCTATTTTGAAAGAAAGGTACTCCTAGTCTATACCTGTAAATGACTAATAACAAATTCCTGAATCATATCATAGATAAACAACTTACTTAATTTCTGATATTACACAAACCAGCAAGTTAAACTGGGAAACTGGCCTCTCAAAAATAAAGCTGGTACTTCTTTACCCTTCATTTAAGAATGCCTGGGAAGCACTTTTTATGGTAAAGAGAGAGCAGTAAAACATTTACTATAAGAATGATCTATAACCTAATCCTATAGCAGAAAATAAATAAGATATGCAAGTAATAATGAGAAAATATTTCTGCCAAGATCAATAGTATACACTGGGCTAAGGCAGGTTAATGGTTTATTTATAAAAATAAATATAAACAAACACTAAATTCTGATACTTATTAGCTTTACTGAGGAGGAAAAAAATAGCTGCAAATACTGCTAATTTTATCCACATGTCTCAGAAAAGAATTTCTACCACATTTTCCTAAGCCTTTATATCAACCAAGCCTAACAGGCATCCAAATTACAAACATGAAGCTCACCATAAAAAAGTGGGTTAAAAATTAAAATTGAAGATAATTTTAAATTTGCATAAACGGAAATCTTATCAAATCAAAGCTGGATCTAGAAAACCCAGGAACTCTCCAATTTGCTTAAATATCTGAGGGCCTATTAAATAGCAGAAGAGGGACAAATGGCATTCTACAAATATTCTGTCAAGACTCAAAACGATGCTTATAAACGTTTTATAGCAATTCAAATAAGCTAATCAAAGTCCAACTTGTGAATATATATATAGTAAAATATAAAATGTAAACTGTCAAAATTATACTCAAATGAGTACAGAGCAAACATTTACAAAGATGACATTCACAGAAGAAGCCCACTTATGAAATGAGAGACATATTTGTATGTATTGCAACGAACACTTCATGTGTGCATTAACTACATTACTGATACAAGTTGTAAAAGCAGTGCTCCTCAGACATTCTTGACTGTTCTGAAAGTGACAACTTAGAGAAAATCTGGCTAAACAAGCATGTACACAACTATGCATTCTCAGACTGAAGACATCAATTTCAACCCTGCAGCAGACCCCAAGAGCTCTTACGAGCCACCTCCGCCACAGACACCTCACGCCGAACTTCCGACTCCCCTGGTTCATCGAGCTCTCTTCTCTCCATGCCTCGGCGGATGGGGCCAACACCGCGGTTCCCCTCAAGTCCGGGTTAGCTAGTTCTGCGCCAGGTTTCCTGGGTGCCCTGCGGCCTATCGGGGGACTCATCAGGCTATAGCGGAGTCTCTCTCTCCCCACTTCCCCCTGGACTCTAACGGCTGTTTCTCTACCCTTGGAGCCTAACACAGTCTCCAGCCTATTGCAGATGCACTCGAGACAGAACCAAGGAAACCACTGTGGCTGCCAGGAACCGTTTAATTCAACAAATATTTGAGCACTGAAGTGAGTTAAACTAGATACGCAGTTAAACTGGATATAAAACTACAGTTCTCACCCACAAGTAAACAAATAAAACACGTTACCATGCATTACACAAAATAATCTAAGACTGGATCTGGAAGTCATACTTCATTTAAACTTCTCTACCCTTCGCTGACTTGACTACAGTGCATGCTTCTGTAAGGTGAAGTAGCTCACACATGACTGGTTTAAAAAAAAATGGTGAATAACATCAGTAAAACAAAGTGGTCAAACTGGTTCACATGGGATTTTATCCAAGGATAGAAATGTTCTGTGCCACAAGTAACTGCAGATGAACACAAAGTATGCTAACAGCTAACATTAGCTGTTATTTTTAGTGCATGATTTTGCAGAACATGAGGTTTTTCAGGAATGCATTATTTTTCTACAATAGAAATGACTGTACATTCAACTTTGAATAGCCATATTAAATTTGTTAATAAAACAAACATATTTATTACACAAGCTACTTAAATTATTAAATAAGTTAGCACTATGTGTAAAGGTCAGCAACAAAGAAGAAAAGGGAACTAAGTTACTGATGATGACTATTTTATTAAGCACTGTGTTAAAGGCTATGAATACTTTGTAATTTAAATTCAATAACTGAGAAGGTAGATAGGTAAAAATATTCACATTGCATTTAAATGGAATGTGATCTAATTTATAGCTAGTGTGAAAAGGAAAAACATCACTTTTAGAAGAGCCCTCCCTAGCTTAAGAACCATTTATGCGCTTTCACAATGTAACCAATATCCTCACGACTATAAAAGCATAAATTCTTAACAAAATTTTAACAAATCAAACTATATATAAAAATGATAATATAGCATGACCAAGTTGAGGTTATCCCAGGAACAAAAGGTTGGTTTAACACTAAAAATACAATCAATAGAATTTATCATATTAACAAATAAAAAAAGAAAAACCATATCATCATCAGTAGATAAATAAAAAGCCTTGGCAAAATCCTAGATCCATTCATGGTAACAGCTCTCAACAAACTAGAAATAGAAGGAACAAGAATTTTTAAAGTAGTTATTACAGCTTAAAGGAAACTATGTCCATAATAAATGCAAGACTGGAATCTCAGAAGAGATATAAAAATGATAAAAAATAATCTAATTGAAGCTCTAGAACTAAGAAATTTAATACTTAAAATAAATATAACCCAAGAAAGGCAGCATTACGTATTTCCAGATTCTATAAATTTTTAGTAGCAATCAGTAGTGCTTACAGTCATTATAATTTTTTAAAACCCGAAACAGAGAAGTATCAATGAAACACAATAAAAATATGGACTAGAGAAATTGATTATCTCTTCTTTTTGTGTGTGGTTTTCAATTTCCCTGTATCTAAAATGTGAAAGCAACTTTGATTCATTTGCTTAACAAAAAATTGACAGTCTACTTAATTGTTTAAACATTGGTGATATGAAGTCAGAAGAAAAACAAAAACAGTCTCCATCTTTAGGGAATAATCTAGAGGGAAGAGTTTACAGTTTCTAAGAAACCCTTCTAATGATGTAGCTATGTAACTATTTATTTAATGAGATTAACTCTACCTCAATAAGGCCCCATAAGGGACCTTGTACATAGTTGGCATCATACAGAAAACACATTCCTCAAAATTTCAACAATCCTATTATCATTACAGTACAGATTTTCTTGTATGAATTTTACTTGACTAAACTCTCACACAATTTCTAAAAATTCTACATGTCAGAACTTAAAAATTTTTAGTAAAATATAAAATTTGACAACTGAAATTTCTATACTCATTTGGTTGTTCTTTAGGGTAACTTAGGGTTGATCTTTAGTGTAATTCTTATTTCTGAATCACTTAATATTTTGACATGCTTATTAAAAAATTCAAAGCATCAAAACACTGGAGAAGGGTGAAACTGAAGAATGCTCAGTAAACTAAATGCTATCTTTCTTTAGAATAGAAATATGGAAATCACAAGTTCAAGAGTCAGATACTCTACAAACGATTTCACAAAGTGTTCTGTCATTTTAAAATATATGAAGAACTTATCAGTGGATTAAAAAATAGGGAGTGAATTCATACAACTATGAGATAACATGGGAACAATTATAGCATAAACAGTTCAGAGCATGGGTTCTGGGATTAGAAAAATGCGGGCTTAAGTCTAGGGTTTAAAGACTAGTCAATTAACTGTTTCATCTACAGAACATCTGTAAACTATCAGAAGGTTACTGTGTAGATTAAATCAGAAAATTACTGTTAGTCATATAAACTGATACAACACTTTAGAAAGGCATGTTGCCAACATTCCTGAAATGTATTCCTATGAACTGTTGTATGAGGGAAAAATTTAAAAGATTCCGAAAGCTTTGGAGACTGGTTTATTTCAGGGCTCCTCAGTCTTTCATATGTGAATGTATACTGTGTTTCTGAAAGGGTAATATAATACTTAGCAGTTCTAAAACTTACTTGACTGTGGTATGCCATTTTCACTAAGTATCTCAAGGGACTAGCGTGATCCACTGAAATCAAATTTTGGTAACTAGAAATTGGACCCCATGAAAAACTGTAAAACTGTTCACACACTTTTGATCTAGCAGATCAATCCTGCAACATTTTCATATGTATGAAAAAAATGAAGTCGAAAAGAAGACACTATGTACAGTGTTACTTATAATAGCAAAAATCAGATGAAACCTCAGTGTTTAACGGCAGAGGTAAACATGATATATAACATCAAAGATTGTGTCTTACAGTTACTGTAAGCGCTAGAATGGAGACTGTAGTCCCATGGAAAAGTTTGTTGAAACAAAAAGACAGAATCCAGTTTTCTATGAGTGTTAGAATTATAACAATACAAAAATATATGTATTTGGACAAAGACTTGCAAGAACAGTGGAAAATCAAGTTAATGTTCCAGATAGTGGGACTGGGGGGAGGGTAATTCTTTTATTTAGATTTTTTTTTTTAATTTAGTTTTTTTAGCTTTTAGAGATTTGTGTACACAATGCATTAAAAATGGTATCTGTAAAGAAAGATACAACGGTAAGACTCTTGACTAAAAACTACTTTAATATGGCTCTTTTCCTATTAAGTTTCCTGGCAATCAAAGCAATTTCAATTACAGGACCATACAAAGATTGTCAGCATGCAAAAGACGCTGGACATTCAGTCAGTGGGATTTATCTGATCAAACCTGAAAACAGCAATGGACCAATGCAACTATGGTGTGAGAACAGTTTGGATCCTGGGGGTTGGACTGTTATTCAGAAAAGAACAGATGGCTCTGTCAACTTCTTCAGAAACTGGGAAAATTATAAGGTAAATCAGTGATTCAGCCCTGGGGGAGAGGTAGAACAAAGCAGCGCTTGCAAAAATAGTCATTCTATGCAATAAATAAGATACACAGCTAAAAAATCACTCTTCGCATGCTTTTCATTATCTGCATTTGTTCAAAAGACAATCCTCATTTTTGGTTTCAAGTCAAAATTAAAATGTAAAAAGGAAACTAAAGATGTATTTTAAAATGTTCTCTTTCAGTCTGGATGATTTACACATATATTTAATTCTTTGCAAAGACTGATCCTAATTTCATTTTCTAGGAAGACAACTGCTTTTTTGTTCATGACCACATCTGCACCCATTATCAAGTGTATTTAATCGGAGGTAAACGATCTTAGAAAAAAGGTCATGTTTTGGAAGTCCTATACTCTGTATTATTGCTTATAATAATGAGACATTAATGTATCCATGTGAGAAGTTGTATAAATTTCTAAACAAGTAACAAGTGAAAGAACACAACCTCTTTGAAAATACATTTAGCATTAAGATCAGGTTTATCAAACTTATATGCTGCTGCATACCTGCAACGGCAAATATTTATGAAAATAGGATAGTTAATTTGTTATTTTCTTCAAACATTAACCTACAATTTTTCAAAAGGACTTTGAAGATTACTATTTTATCATCTTACATTTACTAATTTTATTTTTAATAGAGCTAAAGAAGATAATTTGTTCTAAAACAGATACTACCATTTTTACTGAGTATCATAAAAAATGTTAGATGTATTACTTGTTTGACTATGGTGGAGACGATACCTATATTACTTTTAGAACAAAAATTTGTTCCTTTGTATGAGTATGAAACAAATCAGGAACGCTTTTCGAGGATCTGGGTAGTGTACTAGTTAATGTTTTTAGTTTCTATGAATAATTTCAATTCTGCTTTTATCTTATTTGTAGACTTTGGAGTTAGTTGTGCAAATAAATGCTGACAAATTGAGAGAAAGCAAAACAAAACAAAGTGATTACGTGGGACTTCAGTAGAACAGGTGATCTTCAAAAATGGAAGATTACATTGCCACTTAAATGGTCAATATCTTTATCACTTAAATGGTCAATATCTCTAAGCTATCAGGTGTTTAAAACATCTAGAAAATGCTTACTATCTCTACACTTATTCATGTATGCATGTTCTTTGTTTAATAACAGAAAGGATTTGGAAACATTGATGGAGAATATTGGCTTGGACTGGAAAATATCTATTTGCTTAGCAATCAAGATAATTATAAGTTATTGATTGAATTAGAAGACTGGAGTGACAAAAAAGTCTATGCAGAATATAGCAGTTTCCGCCTGGAACCAGAAAGTGAATTCTATAGACTGCGTCTGGGGACTTACCAGGGGAATGCTGGGGATTCCATGATGTGGCATAATGGTAAACAGTTCACCACTCTGGACAGAGATAAAGATATGTATGCAGGTGAGTGAGAAAAAACTGATGCATGTTCTTTGCAGGATCACCACTTTCTATGCACTAAATAGAACCCTGTTATAAAGTATATGCCACTGAAGTCTTTTCAGAAAAGTTGTTTTGGATTCAGTCAAAGGAAATACAACCTGCTAAAAGGAACAGCTTTTTTAGGAGCTCTTCTCTAAGGCAATTGCAAAGTGTGAACTCTGTCAACATGGTCCTGCTGTTCTAACCTGATGGGGTGGGATGGGAAACAAAACATAGTCATATGGAAATAAACTTGCAACTGCCTAAAACTGCTAACAAATCTCCCTGGACACCTACCATGTGGTAGGCACTGCTGTAGGCTCTGAGGAACACGGCAGTGAACAAAGTCCCTGCCCTTTGGGAACTTAATTTCTGGAAGGAAACAAAATGATTCCTCAGGTGGTGACAAGTGCTTCAGGAAAAGTAAACCTGAACAAGGGAACTGGGATGGTGCCATTTCACGTGGGTTGGACACAAAAGGTGACATCTGAACAAGGTCCTGAAGGAGGCCAAGGAAGCGAGTCATTTGCGCACAAGGGGTGAAGGCACCTTTTGGTAAAGACAGCTAGCAAGACGATGGCAGCAGGGGGTACAGGAACTGCAGAAAAGCTGTATTCAAAATATTCTCTTTAGAAAGGCTCAATTAGGTCATCCACATAATGTAGTTTTTACTTTAATTTTCACACACTTTTTGCCTTTTTAGCCTAGGTTTCTGGCTCTGATAAAGAGATATCTCCTGAAAATTGATTTATTTTTACATTGAGCTGTATGGCAAGCAGCACATAGGTCTCTATTTCACTCCAGCAAAAGAGGAAAAAGGAAGACAGATTTGACCATAATATATGCCTTATTACAGAAACTCATTTGATTTGTTAATAGTACTATTTTATATATAGATTTTTTTTTTGCTATTTTGAAAAGCAATTTTACCCAACTTTACTCTCTTTACCAATTCTGTATCTTTTCCCCTCCCAATCTCTCCCGCCTCTCTCTCTTACACACAAACACTACTTGCATTTTATTTACCCTGCCTCCCAGAAAAGAAAATCACTCACAACAACAAAAAAAGCATGCACTTCTAATAAGCAAAGAGCAAAATAAAAAAGGCAATTCAAGTGATCTTTCAAGTAGTTGATACTCAAGCAACAGTAACAAATGAAAAAACAACACTGTGAAGATAAAGGTTAACTGAAATCAATCAGTAAGAAAAACTCAAACTGTTCTCAAAGTAGAGTAAGTTTCTGATGGTTTGCAGAGTACCACACTTAGAAGAAGCTTTTACTCTGATGTCTCTATTTTTTTCCTCAAAGGGAACTGCGCCCACTTCCATAAAGGAGGATGGTGGTACAATGCCTGTGCACACTCTAATCTCAATGGAGTCTGGTACAGAGGAGGCCACTACAGAAGCAAGTACCAAGACGGGATATTTTGGGCCGAATACCGAGGCGGCTCATACTCCTTGAGAGCAGTTCAGATGCTGATCAAGCCTATTGACTAAAGAGACTGCAGTCTCCAATTTAAATGACACAGAACTCTAATTTTCAGTTCTTAAAAATGTAAATGTTACATGTATATTATTTTGAATAATTCATTTCTACAGATATAGTTTTCTAAGTGAATTTTTACTGTAACTATAAAAGGGGATTTATGAATATAGTTTCATCTTCCCTCAATATACTGTAGAAGATTATCTGTATCTATAATCCAAGTTATTTTAAAAATATTATTGACTGAATACAGGCAAAGTTNGAAAGGATTTGGAAACATTGATGGAGAATATTGGCTTGGACTGGAAAATATCTATTTGCTTAGCAATCAAGATAATTATAAGTTATTGATTGAATTAGAAGACTGGAGTGACAAAAAAGTCTATGCAGAATATAGCAGTTTCCGCCTGGAACCAGAAAGTGAATTCTATAGACTGCGTCTGGGGACTTACCAGGGGAATGCTGGGGATTCCATGATGTGGCATAATGGTAAACAGTTCACCACTCTGGACAGAGATAAAGATATGTATGCAGGTGAGTGAGAAAAAACTGATGCATGTTCTTTGCAGGATCACCACTTTCTATGCACTAAATAGAACCCTGTTATAAAGTATATGCCACTGAAGTCTTTTCAGAAAAGTTGTTTTGGATTCAGTCAAAGGAAATACAACCTGCTAAAAGGAACAGCTTTTTTAGGAGCTCTTCTCTAAGGCAATTGCAAAGTGTGAACTCTGTCAACATGGTCCTGCTGTTCTAACCTGATGGGGTGGGATGGGAAACAAAACATAGTCATATGGAAATAAACTTGCAACTGCCTAAAACTGCTAACAAATCTCCCTGGACACCTACCATGTGGTAGGCACTGCTGTAGGCTCTGAGGAACACGGCAGTGAACAAAGTCCCTGCCCTTTGGGAACTTAATTTCTGGAAGGAAACAAAATGATTCCTCAGGTGGTGACAAGTGCTTCAGGAAAAGTAAACCTGAACAAGGGAACTGGGATGGTGCCATTTCACGTGGGTTGGACACAAAAGGTGACATCTGAACAAGGTCCTGAAGGAGGCCAAGGAAGCGAGTCATTTGCGCACAAGGGGTGAAGGCACCTTTTGGTAAAGACAGCTAGCAAGACGATGGCAGCAGGGGGTACAGGAACTGCAGAAAAGCTGTATTCAAAATATTCTCTTTAGAAAGGCTCAATTAGGTCGTCCACATAATGTAGTTTTTACTTTAATTTTCACACACTTTTTGCCTTTTTAGCCTAGGTTTCTGGCTCTGATAAAGAGATATCTCCTGAAAATTGATTTATTTTTACATTGAGCTGTATGGCAAGCAGCACATAGGTCTCTATTTCACTCCAGCAAAAGAGGAAAAAGGAAGACAGATTTGACCATAATATATGCCTTATTACAGAAACTCATTTGATTTGTTAATAGTACTATTTTATATATAGATTTTTTTTTTGCTATTTTGAAAAGCAATTTTACCCAACTTTACTCTCTTTACCAATTCTGTATCTTTTCCCCTCCCAATCTCTCCCGCCTCTCTCTCTTACACACAAACACTACTTGCATTTTATTTACCCTGCCTCCCAGAAAAGAAAATCACTCACAACAACAAAAAAAGCATGCACTTCTAATAAGCAAAGAGCAAAATAAAAAAGGCAATTCAAGTGATCTTTCAAGTAGTTGATACTCAAGCAACAGTAACAAATGAAAAAACAACACTGTGAAGATAAAGGTTAACTGAAATCAATCAGTAAGAAAAACTCAAACTGTTCTCAAAGTAGAGTAAGTTTCTGATGGTTTGCAGAGTACCACACTTAGAAGAAGCTTTTACTCTGATGTCTCTATTTTTTTCCTCAAAGGGAACTGCGCCCACTTCCATAAAGGAGGATGGTGGTACAATGCCTGTGCACACTCTAATCTCAATGGAGTCTGGTACAGAGGAGGCCACTACAGAAGCAAGTACCAAGACGGGATATTTTGGGCCGAATACCGAGGCGGCTCATACTCCTTGAGAGCAGTTCAGATGCTGATCAAGCCTATTGACTAAAGAGACTGCAGTCTCCAATTTAAATGACACAGAACTCTAATTTTCAGTTCTTAAAAATGTAAATGTTACATGTATATTATTTTGAATAATTCATTTCTACAGATATAGTTTTCTAAGTGAATTTTTACTGTAACTATAAAAGGGGATTTATGAATATAGTTTCATCTTCCCTCAATATACTGTAGAAGATTATCTGTATCTATAATCCAAGTTATTTTAAAAATATTATTGACTGAATACAGGCAAAGTTTGTTTTCTAAAATGTAAATTATTTGTCACAACGTAAAACAAATTTTAGCTTTATTTTAAATCAAAATTCAATACATGTCAAGATCTTTAACAATTTATTTAAAGCCTTTATGAGAATGCTGTAACTTTCAATGGAAAGTAATTTTAAGATTTCAGCAACATCATACATTTTATTTATAAAAAATATAGACAGGAAATTAGAAAAAACTCTAGTTTTGCCAACAATTTGCATTGAATAAAAGTTATTTCAAATTGAGTTTATGCCTTTCACATGAAATGATTAAATTTGAATTCCTGACAATATACTTTATGTCAATTTCAAAAAGAATGAAGAAATCCACAAGATACATATTTTTAAAAACAAAAATAATGTATACAGTATTTAAATAGCCAATTTATAGAAACAGAAATAGACAAATGAATTTTTCAATGTTACTTTCATATGATTTTATATGAATACCAAAATTTCCAAAAATCTACTTTATGTTTTTATATCAGTAAAACATTGATATTACAAATGTGCAAAATATTTGGTGAGTCAATGGTTTTAAAGAACTGAATTACAACTCTAAGCTTATTTATTAATACTTTTCCCTCCCTAATTTACTGATCTTAACTATTTAGAAAAAGTTTATCTGCTGGTCAAGTCAGAAAGTTTGGACAGCTTTACAAGCATTACTGCATACTGATGGGACTAAAACAACTTCAACGCGCTATTAGATATTTTTCCAATACTGAGATTCAGCAGTTTCAGAATGGAATCCACGGGGGTTTCACTAGTCCAAATGGCTAATTCCAGTGTGTGTGTCTTTAGCTCATCTTTGCAACTAACAACTTTACTACCAATCTTCCAGAATAATTATCTTCTAAAAATATGTTCTGCTTAGAGCAGATCTTCCCTTAACTCATTTGTGAACTAAAAATTTTAGAGGAATCTCTTGAGACTTTTGCTCAACCAGTCACAACTGAAGACAATTATCTGCACAATTTTAATCCATCAACATCAAGTCCAACGTTTCTGCTCTGCCACATCTCAAAACTTCTGGTCAAAGAAGGTAAGAGAACATCAAACCGATAGCAATGTTATTTTCTGCTTTATCTATGGTCATTTTGGAATGGTTTTCAAGTCCCTCTCTACCACCCCTAGAACCATAAAAATCCACTATAAAATTTCTGGGAGAAATTAAGCATCTAATCGTTTTATCAAATCTTAAATGAATAAAACTTTATTAGGGCATTCCATTTATTTGCAGAACTACAGCATTTCACTCACACATCCAAAACCCTATTAAAGACAAGCCTCAGAGAATTTTCACAGAAGTGGAATATTATTAACACCAGAATCATGTGAAAGTCAACATACAAACTGGAAAACTGCTGAAAGCTAACAGCACCTTGCCCATAGAGTCCACTGTACCCTCCTTTATAGAGAGGTGATACAGCTCTGCTCTAAAGTTCCTGGAAAGCTTAAGAATAACTTAGGCAACTGAGTTCCTCGAGATCAAGGAGTAGGAAGCAACATTATATGATGGCTAGGCACAGGTCCTAAAGGCCCAAGTCTACTATGTACATGTGTTAGACTTAGATATTCCTGAGGTCAATTTATATATCCCTGCCTCAGTTTTCATATCTATAAAATAGAGATAACAACAGTACCTAGCTCATGTAGTTACTGTGAAAATCAAATGAGGTAATAAATGTGGTAAAGCATTTAGAATAATGCTTGATACTAGTAAGGACTCAACTACCAGACTGTTTTTGCTCATCTATATACTTTCTGCATTACCTATCATGTGGTGCCTTGCACAGAGTGAGTAACAAACGTGCTGAAAGAAACCATATCCAGATTTTCCAGCACAAAATTACACTGATCAATGATCTTCATGTGCAAACTTAATAGAGCTATGCCTCCTGTTAATGGCACGTAGTAAAGAGCATTGGCCATAAGAAAAATTAAGAACAGCCGTAGTAAAAAAAGAAAAAAAAAAAAAGGACGACTCCTCTGGTGGTCCAGTGGTTAGGACTCTACGCTTCCAATGCAGGGGGCTAGGGTTCAGTCCCTCGTTGGGAAATTATGATCCCACATGCTGTGTGGCACAGCCAAAACTTTTTAAAAAGGAATAGCCACACTAAGAAATTTCAGCCTAATGAGAATCTTGTGAGCCATTAGGTAAGTCACATGTATGGTAGGCAAGGTCTGATAGCTAGCTACTTTACAGGTTACTGGGGAATAAGATGTGGTTGCCTTACCTTCAGTAAGATTGAGTTATAAACTTGGAGCTGGTTTATAGAAGGATTACTTATGTTTAGTTATTTTTAATAAATGAAATGAAGCTTATCCTAAAAATGACTTAGACTCTATCCTCCACTCAGTGGGACATCATCAATGTTGAGGAAACTTGGCATCTCTAAAATTAAGTAGATATGAACTAATAAACTCATCCTCAGGCTCCAAACCTGTGCGAGTGTAAAGATCAGATTTTCAGTTTAATGTGCACTTCACTCTTATGAGTCAAGGTGCTAATTCTTTTGGCATTATATTTGTTAGGACTCCTACTGGTAATCATATAAGAAAACTGTAAAAGCTTCTACAACTATGAAAATGTTTCAAATTACCTGTAAATCTGTACTAAATGTGATATGATTTTTATATACTTGAGTTAATCAATAGTAAGTTAAAGATGACTATATCCTAATGATTTTTTTATTCTTTTATTTTAGTGTCTGAGAAAATAAGTAAGAAAAGAATGATTCTACTTAATGATGTCATGACCCCTCCTTAAAGAAGCCACCTAAAAATAAGCTCAGTTTTCAATTTTGTCAGTGGGGTCAGTAGTTATTACACTGCAATTCTATAATTACAGGAAAGACTGAAAAATGAACTCAAAATTAAAACTAAAGACAGATTTCCAAAATATTAATATAACTCCATAATGCTTTCTTGGAGCTATAAATGAAATGGTTATAATGCATATCTTAAGAGCAAGTCAATATAATCTCCCTTGTTTGGGTTTCTTCACTTATATGATTAATAATATCACTTATAAACTGTTGTAACAAATTAGAAAATTTATGTAAAGTATACAATGTTGGGCATACGGGATTAAGTTGCAAATAAATGTTACTTAAGATTTTTATTATTATCCTCCTATTAAGTTTTGCTAAAAAGTGTACAAAACACATTACTGAAATATCAAGTTGGAAACACTGCTGGCAAAGCTGCTGGAACTGGGGGAATATGATTCTGTTTATGATTAAAATGCAGATCTATATAACTTCTACACATAATATATTTTAAAGATATAGGCCCTTCAAAAAAAAAACAAACCCAAAACTATGAAAATGAGAAAGCAATTAATATAACCCCATCCCCAGCCCTTTTATATCACAAGTCTTTGAATGGTCTAAAGTAAACTTCAGAAAATACACTATTAAAGAAAGTTAGAAGAATTTTAAATATATAAAAAAGAATGAGAGTAAAAAAGGATATAAATGAGGTAATGGAAAATGGGAATGTAATTCTGGCTAAAGAAAAAGCTAGGGCTAGCTGCCATTTGGTCAGAGCCCATTTCAGACCTCATTCTCAGGATTCAGAAGAAAATGACTGAACACGCTTTACTGCGGTTTTAGAATTCACTATGTAATCCTAATAAGAAGAATAAGGTAAAGTAATCCATGTTGTGTATTACCTACAAATCAAAGAAAGGAAAATGGAATAAAACTCTTAAAATATTAAAAGCCCATGACATTTTTTGACCATTAGGCATTTTTGAGATCAGTGCCAGAGACTTTTATACATTTAACCAAGTAAAATTCTACCAAAGGGGCAGGGAAAACACCCTCGTTAAAACTTTGGACTTTGTCAAAATATCTTCGTAGAAATGTGAATAAAAAGTTACTGTTTTTGAAAATATTTGTACATAGCAAAAATTTCTAAAACTAATATAAAATTAAAGAACTATATTCTTCTAAGGGATCAAGATAGGTTGAAAATTCCAGAAACACTAAAGAGGATCAGATAGAATCTGAAGGTCCTTGCAAGCTTAGGCGTGCGTCACACGTTGCTGTGATGAGGGCACTGCTACCAAGGCCTGGAATGTTATGTACCTCTTTCACAGCTTAGGAGTAGGAGAGGTTATTCACAAGGTAATGACATCAACACAGTCGTTGGTATTAAAGAGACGGTAAGTTCCACAAAGGAAGGGTCAAAGTCCACTTTGATCTCTGCTCTACATCTATCACCAAGAACAGCGCTAAGCAAATACTGGATGGCCAGCAGAACACTGGGAGTAGGTAGGCAGTTGTATACAAAAAATGACACACAAATAAAACTGCCGGAACAATGGGAAGAGCCAGAAAAGAATAATTTAATTAATGAAGTCAACCAGTTAAGAATTAAATATTAAATGCCCACTTTTATTTGAGATGTTAAACATAAAGCCCTGGACCAAGACAAACTAAGGGTTTATTACACACTGCTGAGGGAGAGAGATTAATGAAAACAAAATAGTGCTTGTCAGAGGAGAGGGGATGGAAAGGGCACAGTTTATATGCTTTATTACAGATGGATATAAGGAAAGCTTTTCTATTCTCACAAAAGGAGAAGAAAAAAAAAAAGCCCACCAGGCTCCTCTATCCATGGACTTTTCCAGTCAAGAATACTAGAGCAGGTTGGTATTCCTTTCTCCGGGGAATCTTCCCAACCCAGGGATCAAACCCTGGTCTCCTGCATTGCAGGCACATTCTTTACCATCTTGAGACACCAGAGAAGCCCAACATAAAGACAGCTTTTCTCTTCTCAAAAAAAGGGGAAAAAAATGCGGGGTAGGGGGAGAGGGGGCTATCTTGAATATCTAACATACAAAATTGCAAATTAAGTTGGAGGTGTCTCTATGAGACAGAGTCAGGCCATCTTCTCTGTAACATTCTGCTTCTACTTGATAGGAAGCAGTGTACAGAACTGCAACAACTTACTTATTTCCATAGTTTTAAAAACATATGTTTTCCTTCCCAGAAAACATCCTAAGCTGGTGAGCTACTGCATCTTCCCAAAATTACATAAATAAAGTAGAAATGAGGCTAGAAAACGCTCATGAAAGAATATTTATCATGTTTCATACAACAACTAAATTATTTTTGCACAACGCTCTTTTCCCCTCTCTCCAGGAGAGCAAAACTTCCTATGCCAAATTCTCCAATAAGCCCCTTAAGATTATTCTCCAATGACAAGAACAAATGAGTGCTGTTAATGATTTTCAGATTTAAAGCAATAATTCTCATATAAAACAATTTTTTCCTTGAAATTTGCCAAACTATTTCTCTCCAGAAAAACTGCATCCTTAGCCTAAGAAGTTTTCACTATATTGTCCAGGCTGACTAATTTTTACCTTGAATGCAAACCAACAGAAGAGACAACTTTTCAACAGATGATGAGTTGAAAGCCAAGAAAACATTTTCTACTTTTTATAATTTAATCCACAATGAATTACAAATAAATCTGGCAGTATCAAAGTAAGAGTTTTGTCAGTATTTAAGTCTCCATTTTCTGTTTTAAATGTCATAGAGCATGATGGTTGGTTCCGTTCATAATTCATAACACTAAAAAACACTGTTCGTTTGGATAATGCCTCTTATGTTAAGAATAGGTGATTAACCTTTACCTTTTCTCTGTACAGTACAGATTCTTTTGGTTGACACATCTGTTCCAAAAGAACCTTCACAGACATTAAAGGATAAGGGGTGGTTGTTTAGTCACTGAGTTGTGTCTGACTCTTTGCGACCCCATAGACTGTAGCCAGCCAGGCTCCTTTATCCATAGGATTTCCCAGGCAGGAATACTGGCATACACTGCCATTTCCTTCTCCAGGGGATCTTCCCAACCCAGGGATCCAACCCCGGTTGTCCACTTGGCAGGTGGATTCTTTTACCATGGAGCCATCTGGATAAAGGATAGCATTATGCAAATTCTGTACACTTGAGGAGGGAGAGTTAACTAGAAGCTCCTAATATGCACAATGAGTATTATCTCTCAAATGTCTTCAGGACAAGTTATTTCCTATCAAATGTACAGCATCTTGTAAATGTTGTCATTTTTGGCATCTATCTGCACTAGGCCTAGTTTAATATGAGTGGGGAAAAAATTCTGAAGAAAAGTTAAATTTAAAAACCATGATCCTAATTCATTTTAAATAAGGACAAAATATGAAAAATGTAAACATTAACAGGATATAAACTATTGTAAAATCTTCATTCTTCAACATACTTTAGTATTGAAGATTAGGAATGAGAAAATGAACCAGCTGCCTATGATATAAATAAATCAAGCAGTCAAAAAGTTGTATAAAGTTGAAATGCTTCATATTTTCTTAGGAAAAGCATGTTTGTTTTGATAGATGGGATGAATACATTTGATCTCAAAGTATGCCATAAAATGAAACTGTCACTACATTAAAAAGGTGATTTTCATGCTGGAAACGAGCTTAACTGCATCACAAGAACTTGTGTGACAAATATTTCACTGTTTCTTTTTCCTGTCCCAAGTCTACCAAATGTTTGTGCCAAATGTTCCACAATCATCTCACAATCTCAGATGTTTCTTTACAGACTGGTATAGGGATGAATAATTATATGGAGAATCCAATGTATAAAATTATGTAGATGTTAAAGTATATGTTTCGTGTACAGAATACCTAATATTCTTGGCAAGAATACACAGAATACTTCTGTACAGAATACAGAATATTCCTGTCAAGAATACACAGAAGAACTATGCAAAAAAGATCTTCATGATTCAGACAACCATGATGGTGTGATCACTCACCTATAGCCAGACATTCTGGAATGCAAAGTCAATTGGGCCTTAGGAAGCATCACTACAAACAAAGCTAGTGGAGGTGATGGAATTCCAGTTGAGCTATTTCAAATACTAAAAGATGATGTTGAGAAAGTGCTGTACTCAACATGCCAGCAAATTTGGAAAACTCAGCAGTGGCCAAGGGACTGGAAAAGGNATCACTACAAACAAAGCTAGTGGAGGTGATGGAATTCCAGTTGAGCTATTTCAAATACTAAAAGATGATGTTGAGAAAGTGCTGTACTCAACATGCCAGCAAATTTGGAAAACTCAGCAGTGGCCAAGGGACTGGAAAAGGTCAGTTTTAATTCCAATCCCAAAGAAAGGCAATGCCAAAGTATGCTCAAACTACCACACAATTGCACTCATCTCATAACGCTAGCAAAGCAATGCTCAAAATTCTCCAAGCCAGGCTTCAACAGTCTGTGAACTGTTAACTTCCAGATGTTCAAGCTGGAATTAGAAAAGGCGGAGGAACCAGAGATCAAATTGCCAACATCCATTGGATCATCAAAAAAGCAACAGAGTTCCAGAAAACCATCTACTTCTCTTTTATTGATTACACCAAAGCCTTTGACTCTGTGGATCACAACAAACTGTGGAAAACTTTTCAAGAGATGGAAATACCAGACTACCTAACCTGCCTTCCGAGAAATCTGTATGCAGGTCAGGAAGCAACAGTTAGAACTGGACATGGAACAACAGACTGGTTCCAAATCAGGAAAGGAGTACGTCAAGGCTGTATATTGTCACCCTGCTTATTTAACTTATATGTAGAGTACATCATGAAAAACGCTGGGCTGGATGAAGCACAAGCTGGAATCAAGACTGCCGGGAGAAATATCAATAACCTCAGATATGCAGATGACACCACTCTTACGGTAGAAAGCAAAAAAGAACTTAAGGAGCCTCTTGATGAAATTGGAAGAGGAGAGTGAAAAAGTTGGTTTAAAGCTCAACATTCAGAAAACTAAGATCATGGCATCCAGTTCTGTCACTTCGTGGGAAATAGATGGGGAAACAGTGACACACTTTATTTTTTTGGGCTCCCAAATCACTGCAGATGGGGACTGCAGCCATGAAATTAAGATGCTTGCTCCTTGGAAGAAAAGCTATGACAAACATAAACAGCATATTAAAAAGCAGAGACATTACTTTGCTGACAAAGGTCCATCTAGTCAAAGCAATGGTTTTTCCAGTAGGCATGTATGGATGTGAAAGCTGGACCATAAAGAAGGTTGAGAGCCAAAGAATTGATGCTTTTGAACTGTGGTGTTGGAAAAGACTCTGGAGAGAGTCCTTGAACTGCAACGAGACCCAACCAGTCCATCCTAAAGGAAATCAGTCCTGAATATTCCCTGGAAGGACTGAAGCTGAAGCTGAAACTCCAATACTTTGGCCACCTGATGCAAAGAGCTGACTCATTGGAAAAGACCCTGATGCTGGGAAAGATTGAAGGCAGGAGGAGAAGCGGACGACAGAGGATGAGATGGTTGAATGGCATCACCAACTCCATGGACCTGAGTTTGAGCAAGCTTTGAGAGTTGGTGATGGACAGGGAAGCCTGGTGTGCTGCAGTCCATGGAGTCGCAAAGAGTCAGACATGACTGAGCAACCGAATTGAAATGAACTGAAAGTGTATGTTTTCTATTTTTAGCATAAGTTTTTGCCATTCCCCTTCACCCTTTGGCTTCTAATGGGGTTTTCCCAGTGGTTCAGATGGTAAACAATCTGCCTGCAATGCAAGAGACCCAGGTTCAATCCCCGGGTCCAGAAGATCTCCTTGAGGAGGGCATGGCAGCCTACTCCAGTATTCTTGCCTGGAGAATTCCATAGACAGAGGAGCCTGGTGGGCTACAGTCCACATAGTTGTGAAGAGTCGGACACGACTAAGCAATTAACTCTTTCTCTTTGGCTTCTAATTCTTGATAACCCTCACAAATATGCACCTTGCTTAACAGAAGGTTGCAAAGAGTCAGACACGACTGAGCAACTGAACTGAACGGAACTGAACTAACAGAGGGTATGAAAAGTAGAGGAGGAGGAGAAATCCAGTAAAGCCAAAAATAAAGAACAAAAACCCGCCAAGTGTCGAGGGTGGTGGAGCAGTGTAGATAATGCAACACTGTGATCACTAGTTCACTAAGCCAGGAGATAAGATGGGGATCAGGTATAGAAAAAGGGGGAAAATGATTAATATACTTCTGAACATGCTAAATTAAGAGTTACCAATAGATATCTCATTCAATCAGTATTTGAGTACCTAAAATGTTACTAAGCCACAGGAATTACAAAGCCAATTGAATATATAGGTCCAACCTAAGATTTGGCAGTCATCAGGTGATATACCGGAAAAAGCTGAATGAGGCCACTTTAAGTGTGTGTACGGAATAAAAGGAAAGGACTGAGACCTTTAGAAGAACAGATTTAAGAGAAAGGCAGAGAAAGAGGAGTCAAAAAAACAAAAGCCATAAATTAGAAGGTAAATCAAGAGAGACTGGTGCTACTGGTGGAGAATTTCTGTAAGGAAGATTCTGAGTCATGAGAATATATAAAGTGAAAAATAACTGAAAAGAGGAGTTAATGCAGACAAAACCGAAGACACAGGAAAGATTATGGTTCTATTATTTTCTCCAAACTAACTTCTCTACTTCGGTGTTTTCTTCATTTGCTTTAACCCACAGGAAAAAAAAATACTCCATTTCAGGTATCAGAGTTGGGAGAAAACAGGTATATTTTCTAAAGGAAAACTTTTCCAGATTCCACTATTTCATTGATTTCCCACCACACCCTCATAGGTATATAAGAGTGTGCTTAAGTGCACATGCACAGACAACTTCAAACCCTTTATTGAAGTTTCTACTGTGGATAAATATAAAACAAAGATCCTAAACTAGATATCACAGCAAAAGGATTTGTGTTATTTTGTCCTTTTTAATAGAAAATAATCTTAATTCTCCTTTCCTAAAAAACAAATTATGAAATTTGAGAAAAATATCTCAATGAGAAAAAACACAATTGTGGAATCAGTAAATTTTAGAGTAAGAGTTTAGCAGCTATAATTCGAAAGATGTTAGGTCAGAACCTCAGAATTGTCATTAACTAGGTTTTAGGATTTTGAATCAGCTCTTCTACCTTTCTGGACTTTGGTTTTCTCAAGTGTAGTATAAGTGATTTATATAGAAGAGATCACTGTGGTCCCATCCAGCCTTAAGAAAAACATGTGTGCTACTTCTAGGTAAAGAAAACAAGGCTTAAAGAAGACAATTCAATGACTTGAAAAACGAATATCCTAGCGCCATTTTGGAATTTACAGTTCCCAATTCTCAGTCTGCCATTTGGGAGACCTGGGTTCAATCCCTAGGCTGGGAAGATCCCCTGGGGAAGGGAACAGCGACCCACTCCAGTATCCTTGCTTGGAGAACTCCACAAACAGAGCCTGGCAGGCTATAGTTCATGGAGTCACAAAGGGTTGGACACAACTGTGTGACATGAATTCAAAAAGTTCTGTCTAATGTTCTTTATGCTATGAAAAGTTTATGTTTTTATGTCGTATGAAGATATTGATGACTTTTAAAAGTCCTCTATTATTCTTCCTTTCCCCACTTTCAAGAATGTCAAAGCCAAGGTAATGGGAGAAAGTAGAGTGTATGCAGAATGCCTTTCCTAATACCAGCTTAGAGCCTCTCTGACTGAGTTATGTTTATTATGGCCCTGAACTATTTATCAAAGAAACAGACAAACAGTAATGTGGCCACTGTACAATGCACAGGAGTATTCTCCTTCAACCTAGGATGTACAACATTTCCTATTCCCACTGGAATTTGAGGATGTCCCACAATGACATGATGAGTTAAGATCTCTGACAGACTAAGGTGATGGTCTAGAGCAGTTGCATCAGCTGCATCAGTTGCATCAGACAGTGTATCAGCTGTCTTTGCCCCTACTTCGAGTTCTGGTACTATACTGGTTCTTTTTTATTCAGTGGTACTACAAAGACTTCAAAGATGACACTGTAGAGTCTCCTAAACAAGGAACAGGTTTTTCCATGATTTTCAGAAACAGTTATGGTGAAATCCAGTATGAGTAGTTACATAAAAGACAGAGTGGAAATAGGGGATAAAAACAAATGTCATCTTTTGATTACTCTCTATATAGGATCAAGTCAATTTATCTATTTCTGCTTTATTGACTATGCCAAAGCCTTTGACTGTGTGGATCACAATCAACTGTGGAAAATTCTGAAAGAGATGGGAATACCAGACCACCTAACCTGCCTCTTGAGAAATCTGTATGCAGGTCAGGAAGCAACAGTTAGAACTGGACATGGAACAACAGACTGGTTCCAAATAGGAAAAGGAGTACGTCAAGGCTGTATATTGTCTCCCTGCTTATTTAACTTATATGCAGAGTACATCATGAGAAACGCTGGACTGGAAGAAACACAAGCTGGAATCAAGATTGCCGGGAGAAATATCAATAACCTCAGATATGCTGATGACACCACCCTTATGGCAGAAAGTGAGGAGGAGCTAAAAAGCCTCTTGATGAAAGTGAAGGAGGAGAG
>SJYX01021397.1:79052-95797 GCA_006410675.1 Oreotragus oreotragus | reverse complement strand
GTGGTCATGTATGGATGTGAGAGTTGGACTGTGAAGAAGGCTGAGCGCCGAAGAATTGATGCTTTTGAACTGTGGTGTTGGAGAAGACTCTTGAGAGTCCCTTGGACTGCAAGGAGATCCAACCAGTCCATTCTGAAGGAGATCAACCCTGGGATTTCTTTGGAAGGAATGATGCTAAAGCTGAAACTCCAGTACTTTGGCCACCTCATGCGAAGAGTTGACTCATTGGAAAAGAGTCTGATGCTGGGAGGGATTGGGGGCAGGAGGAGAAGGGGACGACCTAGGATGAGATGGCTGGATGGCATCACGGACTCGATGGACGTGAGTCTGAGTGAACTCCGGGAGATGGTGATGGACAGGGAGGCCTGGCGTGCTGCGATTCATGGGGTCGCAAAGAGTCGGACACGACTGAGTGACTGAACTGAACTGAACTAGGTATACATAATATAATGCATATACTAGGTATATATATTTTTTGTATTTAAATTCACATATACATTAAAAAGGTATAGTTTCAGTCATTTTTAAATTCAAACACCTAATAAAAAATTACTATTCATATTTTGGTGAGCATCTTGTGTTATTGGTTCAATACTTCTTGGAATTCATCAACACTGTAAAATATACAATAAAGAGATATACACTATGTGTAATAATATGTAAAATACAGATTGGTCTCAGCACTGAGCTAAATTTGCACAGCTAAACCGCTAATTTCTTCCAGAAAAACAGTAACAGCTTCATTGAGACTGTTTTTCATAATTCACTGTTAAAATACCTGCCAACAATATAAACGAAGAACTCATGATGTTGACAGTAAATTCATTATATCTTTCGATCAATTTCTTAAGTTAATGTTAAATATTTTCACAGCATTAAACTTCACTGCAAACTACTAGTTCATTCTTTTAAAGCATTACTAAAATAGCAAAAATGTATGGCTTTACCATATGGCTCATTTCTAAGAAAAAATGAAAATACATTCCAGGTAGTAAGGTAACATTCCTCTAGACAATTTTTTCAACTTAAGAATCCTTTAATTTCTTTAAAGGAAACACAAACTTTTTAAATACATTGAATTTTTTATAAACTATTGATTAAAGTAGAGCAACAACTAGGCATAATGAATATACAGTGACATAACTCACCTAAATAGGGAATGCAGGGTGTCATCTTTAAGCTACTTATATAGTCTCTGAGTCTTTTGTAATTATCTTCTTTACTCATTACATATTCTAGTTTTTCAAAGGTAGTTTTGTCTTTTCGACTTAATAACTAAAAGACAAACAGAAAAGCCCAAGTTATTTCTATATCCAATTTTATTAAAGACTTAAAAGCTACAATTACTATAAATTTGAATTTTAATTTCAAAGTTTTATTTTCTTTAATTATATTTTGGTAGTATATAAATAAAACAAAACCAGACATGTTTATTAATATAATAAACCCAAATTCATTATTTATAAAATATGATATACTTTGTATGTACCTAAAATAATTAACTTACTAAGTAGTAAATTATAATACATTATTTCTCATCTTTACTATTTTAAATGGTTAAACAATTTTTATTAGTCACTTTCCTAATTTAAAATAATTATATATTCATATTCACTTCAAAGGCCCAAATATTTTCATGACTTGTCCCCTGCCCCCTCAAAGATAGCTAATTCTAACATAAGCATTAAGAAATAAATACTGAATTTCATAATTTAAGTAATAATTTTTCTTGATGACTCTAACCATACCTAGTCCTACCAGTACTATAAAACTGTAATTTATATGTTTGGATTTCTGACATTTTTTCCTTGATCCCTTTGACCAATGCTGCATTACATACAGTTGAACAATCAACTGCAGCTGTTTGAGGAGGCTTGAGGAGTAGATTTGTAGCGCGTGCCCTTTGAGAAAAATGGAGAATCAAGGGAATAAAAGAACAGCAAGGGCAGTCATCCAGAATAATATTAACTAAAAGATTCAGATAATACATGTTTTTAAGTATTTCAGAGACTCTGGGAAAAAAAAAATCTCTTCTTTAAATGTGTGAAGTTACTATTTCATTATGTTGTAAACCAGATTTCACTTTATGTCATAAAATATTTATTATTTTATAGCAAGCAAAACACTTCCACCTATAAAATTCTCATCTAATTCTCCTACGAGGTTAAGAGAAAAGTCAAGAGGACTAATTTAAAGATGAGGCGACTGAGATCCCAAGGAGCAGCAGAACACACCAACACTTGTCAGTCACCACTCACAAAGACTAGGGCCTGCTTTGCAGGGTCTCAGACTGGTCCTGGATACAGCGTATCCTAACAGCTAATCCACTACTCTTTTTAATATTACAAATAACATAGTTGGGATTGATGCTGTAATCTATTTTTCACAGGCTCCAAGATAACAGATTATCTTTAGATAATCTCTAAAAAAACAAAAACAAAAACAAAGAAACTGTCTGACCAGTATTCCTTCCTCTTTAAAACTTAGAGTTCAAAGAGTCCTGTGCCTGAATGTTTTAGATAGGTTTTCCTGCAAACACTGGTTTCACGACTTTCTGTGGCCCAGTTTCAACACACTTGATTCGCACTTTCAAGATTAGGTGCAACTCTCCACTTTGATCTATAAATCCAAACATTCTTTTCTCTCACACATAACAAAGTACTTGAATATGCAAAATATTGCATGACACATGCATGACACAGCAAGGATAACAAGAAATCTTTTTTTTTCCCCCAAAGTCAATCATTCCAGAACTCTGGTACAGTATCTGGAGAAACAAATACTTGGAACTCATAGGTGATTTTGACATATCTGAAACACAAAACGGAGTCTGATGTGTATAAAAATAACACAATAATCTGATATGTATAATAATAACACAATAATCAGAATAATCAAAGTAACAAATCAATAATCAGAATGAAAGGATTCAATTTGGGGTGGGATAGCAGAGACTTGTTTTCAGAGGACTATTTTTAAAAGCTGTGGTAAAATATACATAATATTTACCATTTTAACCAGTGTTAAGTGTATAATTTCGTGGCATTAAGTACATTCACATTATCCATCAATCATTGCAATTATCCATGGCTAGAACTCTTTCCATCTTCCCTAACTGAAATTCTGTAACCATTAAACAGAACTCCTCATTTCTTGCTCCTCTCAGCCCTGGGAACCACCTTCTACTCTGTCTCAATGAATTTGACTACTCTTGGCACCTCATATAAATGGAATCATTCACTATGTGTCTTACTGTGTCTAGCTTATTTCATTGAGCATATCATCATCAAGGTTTATCCAAGGTGCAGCATGTGTCAGAACTTCAGTCCTCTTTAAGGATGTGTAATATTTCATTGTATGTTTACACCACATTTTGTACATTTATCCATCTGTTCGTGGACATCTGGACTGTACATACCTATTGGTTATTGTTAATCATGATGCTTTTTTATACACTGGTATAAAAATGCCTGTTTGAGTCCCAATCTTTGATTCTTTTGGGTATATACCCAGAAGTGAAGTTGATGGATAAATGGTAACTCAATGTAATTCTAATTTTTTGAGGGTATATCCTATTATTTCCAATCTTTTTTGACTATGCTAAAATATTTATGTTGAGTAGAAACAGTGAAAATGGGCATACTTTTTCCTGATGTTAAAGAGAATGTTTCTAGTATTTCCCCCATTTGTGATGTTGTTTTTTGGTACATTCCCTGTATTTGAGGGCACCAGGATTTTCCACCATACTACCCTTTCACTGTTCATTATTTCTTTCCTTTTACTTGGGTTAGATTCCTCATCTAGCACAACTTTTATATTTACCTACTTTATCTCTTGTACTATCCTTGACCCCTCTGTGGTACAAACAAGCCTAGAAAAAATCCAACTAGTTAGATACAATTAATTCTCAGTACTTCTTCACAGGAATGCTGAACACTAAGTTTCACTCTAAGCTCATGACCAAAAATCTCAAGTGGACTTTCCTAAGACCTACACGTTTCCCTAATTAATTCACTCTCACAGTCCCCTTGATGACTTTCATCCTTTCCTCTCTCTTCAAACCTCCAATACCTCTCCCACTGTCAATTAATGACCTTGCATCTTATGTCTTATGAAACACAATTTTGCAGAAGAATTCCGCAGAATCCCACCACCAAATCTACCAACATACCTGTGTCTGTAACCAATCGCACCCCCTTCTCTCCTGTTAAAACGGAGACACTGTTCCTGCCCCACTGGAGTACTGGACCTTATCTCCTCTGGGCTAATCTAGGGTATCACAGGCTTGACTTCTTACCACCTCCTCATTTTATTAGATCACTGTACTATCACTCAAGCATACTGTTACGGATCTCATCTTTAAAATCAAAGCAAAACACCACAAATCTTTAATCTCACATTTCTTCTAGTTACCACTGGCCCTCACCCCAGTACTTCACAACAAAATTCCTCAAAGACATTCTCTATTCTTACTGTCCCATTTTTTCCTCCACTATTTTCTCAAATCCAATCATTCCAACATCTTTGACAAGGTCATCAATATTTTTCAATTGCCAGGTCCAACTGCAATTGGGTCCAATCACTTACCAGAAATTCTTACCACATATTACAGAAAAACATGAGGGAAGTATTTTACATCTCATTTACTCTGTTTTATTCTACAAAGCATTTATCATTATTTATGATATATCATTTATATATTTACAGCTTATCTTTTCCCAGTAGAATGTTAGCTCTATAAGAACAGGACTTTGTCTATATCATCCACTATGCACGTCAAACAATTAGTACCTAGCAAAACTGTGGAATATTTTCAAGTTTTATATGAACACCAAAAAGTTTATTCAGATTGATAATGGAGCTGTTACTAAATTTAAACAAAACTATTTTCGATGCAAGACATGAGAGGGAGACAATGAAAATAACTTCAAGGAAACAAAAATTAACTTGAGGGAAATGTATCTCATTTCTAAACCACAATATAAACCAGAGTACAATTTCTTTTCCCTAAAACTTCAAAGACAGAATTCATGACTGTATATTTATAATCACTTCCATTCCCTCATTAAATTAAAATTTTAATAAAAGAGAATTAGGTCATCGTTATTAAAAAATTTTAGAGTAGGAAAACTGTTCACTCAGGTGTTTCTAAACTACAAATGAGATATAAAGAAGATCATAAGCTCTTCCATACTAATGTTTTCCCAGTATGAGAAACATCTGTCTCGTCAGACACTATGAAAAGTGAGACCAACAGGCTAATTAAACACAGTTATATTTTAGTAAGTAAAAAACTGTTTTAAAGTTAGTCGAGTCTTTATTCCAGGACAGTAAGAACACACTAACCCTCTGTACAAAATGTAGTAAACAAAATCATTCCTCTTTAACATTAAAGAACAGTATTAATATGAACAGATTTAACTAAATCTGAAATTTCAGTTTTATAAAATCTAAATGAAAAATACCCAGCAAGCTTCAGGCCAGTATCACATTGATCAACTATAAAAATACACAAATTTGCAAAAGTATAACCTCACACTCTGACCCTGTTAAATAGAACCAAGTATGTGCACAGAAACAGTGCCTACTTCCCTGTTAGCTATCAGATTTTCCTTTATTCCTAAGGAAAATACCCAAGAGTTTACTGAGTAAAAAATACTGTAATAGAAATCTGTATCAGTAAAATTTGGGGGCAACTTACAATTTATACCTTCCTCAAATTTTCCAAAAGCATAATCTTTACACGATTAATGCAATTTATTTTCACATTTACAGTTTCCCATCAGTAAACCTGAAATGTTATATTATCAAAGATGTTTAAAGAAGTTCTACAAAAATGATTTCCTAAAGAGCAGAAACCAGGCACCAAGTTGGTTTTTAGCTCAAAATACCTAACAAGCCTCATGAAATACTTATTTAAGGGGAGAGGAAAAAATATAGGTTTCAAAGAACAGAGTACAAACTAATTTTAAAAATCCTTATCTATTATCATAATATTAACCTTACTAATACAAAAGGAACTAAAACATCTTCACTTCCAACAGCAAGTCTAACCTATCATTAACTAAAGAAGATTACTCACCGCCCATGTTTTAGTCAATCTGAAAATTGGGGCACTCTGTAAGCCAGAAACCACCGCCATAAGTGCATGAAGGTTATTCAGCTCATACAACTTCTGGAAGATTTAAGGGGGAGGAGGGACGAAAAATAAATAGCATGAATACAAGACAACTTGAACACAAATACAGTTTAGGCAACTGGTGGCTCTTACAGCATACTTATTACCCTCATTATTGAGATTCGTTTTGGGGGTATCCACTGTGTTTACGGTAAGCTGATTTTTGGCCCACACAGAACTCCCTCCAAGCTCTGGGAACACATCTACCTCCAGTAGTCTAATACATTAAGAAAACCAAAAGTATGGCTCAGTATCAAAGTTATCTGGTATGCATCCTTGTTCCTAGCAGGCAGTTTCCTTTCTTATACGGAATTATTACTAGTTCTGCCTTATGCTCCAAGTTCAAAGAAAGGCCCATGCTTAGGATCCTGATTTGTGTCCTACTCAGGCCCCCTAAAGGGAGAAGGAAATGGCAACCCACTCCAGTATGCTTGCCTGGAGAATCCTGTGGACAGAGGAGCCTGGAGGGCTGCTGTCCTTAGGGTCGCACAGAGTCGGACACAACTGAAGCGACTTAGCAGCAGCAGCAGAAGAACCCCTAACATTCCAGGGCTAGGGTTCAAGCTTGCTTTTCACAGCCCTCCTCAGTTTCTGGCTTCCTCCCACCTGAATCCACATTCCTTTGTTCCTTGTTCATGCTGGGACATCTACCTGCTTCCCAATACTAAACATTGCTTTTTATAGCCTCCATGCAGAAGAATCCCATATGATGCTGTGCATGCATGCTAATGCTAGGTTCCATCACTTTACCAAGAGATCATCTATTTTTGTCAAATTATTGCTAATTGCTCAGATTTCTTCAAACTATCAGATGCTTACACCTCAAAGGTCTTAGCATGTAAAACTGTCCTTAATCATCACGAAACTCCAAGACAAAAATTTCCTGTTATGAATATGAGAAACAAGGAAAGGTGAGGGGTTCTATTCCTTTGACGAACTCTAACTAATACCACCTTAACTCAGGTCTGAAAGAACTCCCATAAAATTTCAAGAAACATGAACTCAAGTTTAAAAAAATAAAAAAGGGACAGGGAAAATCACAAGGACTCTTTCTGCCATCTTTCCACGCCACCACAATGGGGTGCTTGAATGTCTTGGCTGAAGCTCTCAAGAGTATCAACAACGCTGAAAAGAGGGGCAAAAGCCAGGTGCTTATTAGGCCGTGCTCCAAAGTCATCATCAGGTTTCTAACTGTGATGATGAAGCATGGTTACATTAGTGTATTGGAAATCACTGACGATCACAGGGCTGAGAAAACTGTTGTGAACCTCACAGGCAGGCTCAGTAAGTGTGGAGGGATCAGCCCCAGATTTGATGTGTGACTCAAGATCTATTACTAGAAAAATGGCAGAACAACCTGCTCCCATCCCATCAGTTTGGTTTTATTGTACTGACAACCTCAGCTGTCATCACAGGCCAGGAAGAAGCAAAACAAAAACACATAGGAGAAAAAATCCTCGGATTCTTTTTCTTTTTCTAGAGATGTAGATTCATAAAAACTAGGGATGCAAATTCATACGAATGAACTGCCTCAGAGGAAAAATAAGAAAAAGAAAAGGAAACAAGGATTCACAAACGGAGAACAACATCAGGTACTGGGTGCGAATGAAATGCAAAGGAAGGTATTACCCGGACAGCAACACAAAAGCTAGTGAAATAAAGGTTAAAAAGACATGAAAAGTAGAGGGGAAAAGGCTAACACGTATCTAAACGGAGCTACAGAAGGACATGCTAAATCATGGGGTAGAAACGATCTGAGAGGTGAAAGTGAAAGTTGGGCAGTCGTGTCCGACTCTTTGCGACTCCATGGACTATTCTCCAGGCCAGAATACTGGAGCGGGTAGCCTTTCCCTTCTCCAGGGGATCCTCCCAACTTAGGGATCAAACCCAGGGCTCCCACCTTGCAGGCCAGATTCTTTACCAGCAGGGCCACAAGGGAAGCCCAAGAATGCTGGAGTGGGGGAGCCTATGAGAGATAATGGTGGACTATTTTCCCAAATTACTGAAAGACACTAATTCCCAGGGTGAGGAAGCTCAAGAAATCCCAAGCAGAGTAAATAAAAAAATCAATCATGAATTTGGAATCACATTTTTCAGGAACACGGGTGACAGAAAGACACTTCCAGACAAAATAAAGAGAGCTTTAAAAAAAGATTTTTAAATGGTGCCAGAATGATTATTCATATGGAAATATATGAACTGGAATCCATAATTACATGTATTATATCTAAAATTTAAGAATAAACTACCAAAATCAAAGCTACAGAAGTTTTAAAGAGTAATGTGTGAGAAAATCTTTGACATTTTCAGAGTTTAGAGTAAGATTTAAATGAGATAGTCTTTTAGGCACAAGACAATAAATAAGGCAATAAAAGTTAAAGATTAATATATTTGACTATTAAAGTTAAGAGCATCTGTATCAAAAGACAATAGGAAAAGAGTTCTAAGATAGGTCACAAATAGGAAGATGTATGAAAAGAATATAGCAAAACACTTTAGCATCTGGGATTATATTTTTTAAACTATAAAAATCAAAGACCAACACTATAACAGAATACTGTTCAAAGAAAGATCTTGAGCAGACACTTCAGGAGAGAAAAACGTAAACAGCCAAAACACAAACAATGTTCATTCTCACCAGATTCAATGAAAGCTATTGGTCTCTTTGTCATTTCTTTGAAGGTAATTTGTCTTTTCTCTCTATCTTTCTAGTGTTTTAACCTGCAGTTGAGCACCAGGAGAGTCTCACAAGAATGCTGGGTAAGTAGTGGTATTGATAACAGCAAAAATCTAGAAACTCCTTCCCAAGTCTCTAGGCAGTCTACTGGTCCTACGGACTTCAAATCTGCCAGCCTCTCCTCAACTCAATCACATGAGATGATTTCTTAAACCTTTTTATACATTTTATACATATACATGTGTGTATGTTTTCTAACTCTACAGAACCTCACTGAAATATCTACTAAAAGAAGAGAAACACTTGCCTGTTTTATAAGAAACAAAATAGAAGGCAGAGTCCCTAGAGGGATTGAAGAGACAGTAATGGGCAAAAAAATTATGAATTTAGACCTTGGGGTAAAAGTAAGCACTATCAGAAATAACTCAAAGTATGAATCTGAACAGGAATTAAATGATTATTTGATGAGAATAATGACAGCTTTAATGGATTTGGTGGTTTTGAGTGGAACATACATTAAAAAAAAAAGAAAAAAACTAACAAAAACACCAGAAAACAATAACAAAAATTCAGGATCTATGGAGAAAAGACATGGATTCTACTAGCTAAAATCCAATCTTTAACATATCACAAAGAATGTTTTTAAAAATTTTATGACACTTCTGAAAAAATAACAACTTTTAAGAAGGCTAGCTCTGCCACCTAGTGCCATAGATTGTTAGAATACAATTGCTCCCAGCTGCTCAAGGAAACTATGGAAGAGTTATGACTTACAGCAATTACAATAATTTACAGTTGTAAAAATGGTATCCTCAACTTATTCCATCTTCCTTCATTCACAGGTGAGATAAGTTACATATTTATTATTAGAATAATGAATGTGGCTACCATTATACCTCTTTTCAGTCAACTTGACATAAATCTGGAGTTGTTACAAATTTCAGTAAAGTCCTGTAACCTCTTGTGGAATGTCCTACTCCATCTTCCTCTCTAAATTTTCGCTGTCTTTGAAATCCATGTTCTAGTTCTCCTGCTGCATCTATTATCTGTGTGATTCAATGTATTTGGTTAACACACCCATTTATACTGTTCTTTTAAAAATTAAGTCTTTATTCTCCACATGGTTGGCAGAATAACCTATTTCAAAGGCAAATAACTGATATGTATTTCCCTACTTAATCCTGTAAGGCTTTTTTAGTCACCTGCAGAATATACCAAACTATTTTATAAATATTAAACTTGATCATAATCTGACCTCTGCCCAAATGCAATTCAGCTTCTCTAAGAGGGGAAAAGTGTAAAAGAAAGGGGAGGAAGATAGGAGGGATAGAAGAAAAGGCAAAGGATACAGACATGCAGTTAAAAAAATTAACTTACGTTAATCAGTAGGCCTTATTTTCCAGCGTCAATAAATAGTGACTATAGTGACACAGGCAAATATTTACTCACAAGCATTTGTAAATGGCTGAATTAAAAAAACAGAAGCACAAGTTTATCTTACCTTAGCAGTTTTAATATAGTGGCTCAAAACTTCTGCTCTAATTTTTAATGTTTGAGCATGAAGAATCTCTCTAACAACCCAAAAGCTTACCTGCAAATAAACAATAAAAACAGGTGAATGGTAAGATTCTTTACTTACAGGATCAAGAGCTACTTGATGAACTACTGAGAACTGTGTAAAAATGCTTTCTCTTGCCCCTGACTCACCACCAGGACATAACTCTTCAGTGCTGCACATACTTCATACACATATATAGACAGACAGATAGACAATACACATAGACATGTGTATTTGTTTGTGTGTGAGTCCTTGTCACTAAGTCATGCCCAGCTCTCTGTGACTGTAGCCCACCAGGCTCCTTTGTCCATAGGATTTCCCAGTCAAGACTACTGGCGTGGGTTGCCACTTCCTTCTCCAGGGGATCTTGCCAACCTAGGGATTGAACCCACGTTTCAAGCATTGGCAGGCAGATTCTCCACCGCTGAGCCATCAGGGAAACATATATACACATTTGTACAGATACATAAAAACATTATAATGATTTTTCATCTATATAAGCGAATGTAAAATTGGAAGGAAAAGAGAAAGCAATAAAACCAGAATGATGCAACAAGAACAGTATACAAGTGTTTTTTGGCTGTATTTTATAACACTCTGGCAGAATTAGATAAGGTCTAAGATCAGACTCTGTAAAACATGCTACTTACAGTATGTTTTTCTGTGTCTGTGTAATCCCATGCTGCCATTTATTTATATGGAGTAGAATCCTAAATGTAAAGAATCTCAACTATGGTTTTCCTGATATCAATAGGATAAAATAAAAAACTACTTAAAGAAAAATATATCTAAGTCATTCTAAAATCAAGACTGTATTTTTAAAAATTATGTAATGCTTTCTAATTCAATGAAACCATCTTCAAGATTTCTTTTAAAAAACAATAAACATCATTCATCAGAGGGCAGGATGGGTCTGTAACACTACTAAAATGCTCTGGTGAAAACAGTGTGCTTATCATATGACACAGAGTAATATGTATGCAATATACATTTTTTATAAAACATATTTCAATTCATGCACTATGAAAGCAAAATCAAAACACTATCAGTTGGTTCAAAATCATACAAACCTGAAAGTAGGATGTAGTTAGAAATCTCAGTGGAAAAATAAAGCGACTGCCACCTTTCTTCTGAGAAATATTTCAGAATTATTTGCAACTTTCATCTATAAACTGTCAAAATTTGTATATTTAAAGGGTATACGTAAATGTAAAATGAATATATTTTACAAAGACATCTTTATATTTGTTACCATATTTGAGCTACTAATGACAATAATTATCCCTGATTCTAATAAATTTTACATTTTAGAAGTATAAAATGTATCTAAAGTTAAGGTTATTTTAGCAACAACCTTATGCTGTCCTGTGCTTAGCTGCTCAGTTTCCAACTCTTTGCAACCCCGTGGACTGCAGCCCGCCAGCCTCCTCTGTCCATGGGGATTCTCCAGGCAAGTATACTGGAGTGGGTTGCCACACCCTCCTCCAGGGGATCTTCCCAACTTAGGGACTGAACTCAGGTCTCCCTGGGCACTGCAGGTGGATTCTTTACCTACTGAGCCACCAGGGAAGCCCAACAACAACTTTATTAGAAAATATTAATTGTGATTCAATCTAAACTCCATGATCACTGACTTAATAAATTTAACGCCAAATTTTAAGACAAATACTATGGTAATTTAAAAACATAGCCACAAACTCTTTGTCACTCCTCACAATGAAAGTTGAGGGTATACGTCACCTCTCATCGAACCTAGATAAGCTCATGACTGCTTCAAGGAATAGAAAATTAACAAAACTGATACTGACTTCCATGACAAGGTCATAAAAGAATACGTAGCCCACGCCTTGATTCTTGGAACATTCTCTATGGGATTCCTAAACCACCACGTAAGAAGTTCAGCTACCCTGAGACCACCATGACAGAAAGGCTAAGTGTAGGTGCTTCCCAACTGACAGTCCCATCTAAAGCCAATCACACCTGATAATACTGCCCCAGAATGATCAACAGCAAGACACAGTTTAATGAAATTACTGGACTTAAAAAAGAAAAATCTTTAGGCTAAGAAAAGAGAAAGTGATTTTAAGGAAAAGAAAATTTAATTAACATTAGACTTTTCAATAGCAACACTTTGCCAGAAAAAAATGGAGTACTACATCAAATATTATCAAGGAAAGAAAATGTCACACAAAGGACAGGCAAACTTATCAACATATAAGAACTCAAGAATTACTGTTCCAATAAGCCCTTCCTGAGTAAATGTCTGGAGAGCAGGCTTCAGAAAATCAGACGACGAGAGAAACACCAACATTAGAAAGACAGTGACCATTAAATACACACATTCACAGAAATAAGAATGATAAGGGTTAAAAGAAGGAGAGTACATTATGTAACGCCTATATGCCCAGATACTATACACTATCTACTATAAAAGAAATACAACATTTGCAAAAATATGTACATAACTGTTTAAAGGAGTATGATTGGCATTAGTATTGCTATTCTGAGACTGTTATTTGTTTATGTAGGTTAAAGCAAATAAGTAACTTGTAGGATACTGGATCATGCTCCAAATCCATGGAAAAACCAGGTTGCAGGTGTGGAAGAAAGGATATACAGACATAATATGGAAGAGATTAAGTAAAACTCTGGTCCTGAATTTGGATTAGACGTATTAGTATGAATTTATGAGATATTTTATCTTCAAGTAGTTGGTATATATATGTGTGTGTGTATGACATAAAGATATCTTAGCTATATCTCCAAAAAAAAGCCTAGAAATTATGGTCACTCTAATAGCAATGAGCATTTTTAGCACCTCGGTCCATTTCTTGCTAAAAGAAATCAACATTTGTTAAAGAAATGCTGATTCTGGGCAGAGAGCTGGTAATGGACAAAATGAACATACAACATCTTTGCAAACAAAAGCAAAGAAACCGTTCAAGATTACAAGGGTCAGGAGAAAAGTCATGAAAGTCAACCTGAAGAGACTCCTGTTGGCCAACAAGAGGATAATATGAGTTTCAATAATGATAATAATGGCAATGGGAATACTGATTCACATCATATATGTTTACATTTATAAGTTTAAAATAAAATAAAATAATTAAAAACTATTCTGTCATTGTTAAAGGATAACAGAACACCAATTCATTATCTTCAAAACTGTTAATAAAGAGAAAAAAATCAAATATTTATCCTTCCTTACCTGTATGAAATGGACTCTCTAGGTATGCAAATACTAGATGAGGGAAAAATGTCTCTTTACAAAATTATCCCCACTAAAAATATTTCTTTATATATAATATCTAATGTATCTATTAATATCACAGAAAAGATCTGATGAAGAAACCCCATACAACCCAGACTCTTGCCAAAGGCACTGAACCCAAATGAACCTTTGAAATTAGCAGCTAATTTCCAGAGAACATAGAACATATTATACTACACAAAATGCAATCTAGACTATGGGAGACTCTAGAGGTTCTTCCACAGGAAATAGTAAGGAAGAGAAAAGGATAAAGGGAGAAATTGCAAATTAAAAAGTCACAAACATTTAACAAATTAAAAAAACTGGCCAGGCTAAGCTAGGGATCCATATTTATGTGATAAAAACTATAAAAATAAATACATGACAGTGAGTGCTATAAAAGTCAGGACAGTACTTATTGTTGGAGGAAGAAAGGGTGTGAACTGGGATGAAGGCACATGGAGGGGTTTCTAGGGTAGTTCCTAAACTTTCATTAAACCATATGTTTGTTTTGTGGGTTCTTTTTGTATCCATGCTTTATTTTACAATAAACAGTTTAAAGTAAAAAATAAGAGAATAATACACATAACCAGAGAAATCTGAAAACAATAGAACCTCTGAAAATGGAAAAAAAAAAAAAGAAAATTAAAATTAGGAAAAACTGAATGAAAAAGTCCATGAAGAGAATGATCTCTGTTTTCCTTATTCACTAATATATCCCCAACATCAAGACCAATATTCAGGACATAGTAGGAGCTTAGTAAATATTTAAGTGAATGAAAATAAAAGTTGAGTCATCTTATATCAGTTAGATTTCAAAGTTTAATGACACCAAGTGCTGATAAGGATACACAGTGATGAAAGCTCAAAGCAAACTGGTACAATGTAGTTAAACATGAATATATTCTCTCTGACACAAATTTTGTATTTAGGAACACATTTTTTAAACAAATCACAGTGTTTTCCCCTTATTTTATGGTAATCAATTTAGTAAGTTTAAGCAGCAATTTTTTTTTTTAAGCAAAGACCAAAGTACATATTGTCTAATACAGGTAAGTATTATTTCAGAAAACTTTAGTTTGTATATTCAGTTACAATGTAAAAATATTTTATCTTATTGTGGGTCATAGCAAAAAATGTTTGAAAGCCACCAATTAGAGAAACTACTACACGTGGGCATCCAAACTCTTAGCATATTCGTAGCAACATTCTTCACAACAGCAAAAAATTAGGAGACACATTAGTCCACACTCAAAATTAGTCTACCCTCAAAAGAATGATGAACTCTTTCTGATACATTCAGGCAATGAAATGCTAGAAGATAGCACTGAAAATCAATGAGTAAGCACTATATACATTATCATAGATACAGCAGAGAAATACAAGTGAAAAAAGCCAACCACAGAAGTCTATATATAGTCTGATGATATGTTTTACAAAGATGAAAAGCAAGATATACAATATGTTGTTTAGGGGCACAACTTTTTCTGGTAAATCTACCCGTATAGGAATTATAACAAGAGTTAAAATTTTAAAAATCAAATTATGAAAAAACAAAAGAGAAACAATTTTTTTTCAGATAATAGTTACCCTTTAAGTGAGGACAGAGTAGAGAACATATAAAATGCTTCAATAGTTTTGGTAATATTCTTAGTTTAACTGGTGAATTCACGGTTGTTTTATTATAATACTTCCTAATATACATTAGATTAACCTAATATACATTAGATTAACCATATGAACCTGCCAGTTCCACAGGCCAGAAACAGCAGTTTCATAAGATTCAAACAAACATTTAATGTATTTTAGGAATGAATCAAGTGTTTCATTAAAAAGTAAATCTTAGAAAACTTTTATTCAGAGGTTATTTCTAACTGCAGCTGCTTTATTCAAGCTTTTATAATCATATAAAAGTGTTATGAAAATCTTTTATTTACAGTCAAACATATGTTAAGCTTTAAAGATAATTTCCTAATTTTTTATCATGGAAATCTTCAAACGTATACTGAACTAAACATAAGAATAATGAACTCCCCAGTACACATCAACCAGCTTCAACAACCAAGTTATGGCCAACTTTTCTCACTTCTACTCTCATCCCACTCTCAAATGCTCCATTAATACTGTGAAGCAAATCACAGACAATATATGATAGCATCTCTCAACATTTTCAAAAAGGAGTCTTTCTACAAACATAACCTAAAATTGTCATTCCTAAAAACATTAATTTCTAATTAGTCAAATTTCCAATCATCTAAAGGTAACATTTTAAAAAAATTTAGACAACCTTTCCCCCAATTAAAAAAAAAATCAGAAAGCCACTGGCCAGAAGGCATAAATAAAAGTGACCAAAAAAAGAGCCAAAATACAATGAATATTAAAATTGTGATATAGTCAAGTCACAGGAGACTATACAGATACTTAAAATGTTTTCAAAGTGATTTTATCAATATGATACAGTAACATTTCCTGATATGTTAAGACAACAGGACGTAAACTATATGTACAACATGATTTCTATTAGATTAAGAAGGAAATAAAGAATAGAAGAATATATGCTAAAATATTAGTAACAGTCATCTCTGAGTGATTCTGCACCTGCCCCCCAGCTTTTTATACATTTCTACATTTTTTCAGTTTTCTGGCAAAGTGTGCTACTGTTTTGATAATAAATTAAAAAATCATAGTTTTATTTTTATTTTTTAATATAAATTTATTTATTTTAATTGGAGGTTAATTACTTTACAATATTGTATTGGTTTTGCCATACATCAACATGAATCCGCCACGGGCGTACACGTGTTCCCCATCCTGAACCCCCTCTCCCACCTCCCTCCCTGTACCATCCCTCTGGGTCATCCCAGTGCACCAGCCCCAAGGATCCTGTATCGAATTTGGACTGGCGATTAATTATGATAGATAGAGTACCTGATGAACTATGGAATGAGGTTCGTGACATTGTACAGGAGACAGGGATTAAGACCATCCCCATGGAAAAGACATGCAAAAAAGCAAAATGGCTGTCTGGGAAGGCCTTACAAATAGCTGTGAAAAGAAGAGAAGTGAAAAGCAAAGGAGAAAA